>OZ024740.1:147171095-147226095 GCA_964016885.1 Eledone cirrhosa | reverse complement strand
TTATCATCCTATATTCTCTCAACGAATCACACTTGATCATATTTCTCTATCCTGTTTTCTCCCCCCATAATTATTATATTTTTATTATTTCTTATTATTGTTTGAAAAAAATCGTTTTTTTTTACATTGTGTTTTCCCCTCCAAATATCCGCTTATATTTCCTTATATATTCTCTATATATTTTTTATCTTTATTATTATTTCCACTTTTATCCTCCTTTATATTTTACCTTATTCTTACCTTTATACCTTATTATAGTGTAATCTTCCCCATGCCTTATTATACACTATTAATTATAGATTATTATTATTACTCTTTTTCCATTTCTAATTACCTCATGTACCTTCTCCTCCGCTATATGTATATATGTATTCTACGCCCTTTGTGTTTGTGTAGCCTCTGCGCACCCTCTGCACCATACTATCCACGCCACCCCATCTATGGTTCAGCTAACCACCCGACCCCCGATGACCGCAGCTAGTAAACAAGGACCAACACCCCACCCTCCCGCACCAAAATTAGACTTATCGTCCCCTACTTTTGCTCTTTACTCTCTTTACTCTTTGTTCTTGGGTGTTTGGTTGGTAGAGTCCATAACACCAATCAAACCCCTTTTATAGCTCTGATGAATCCTACGGTTACACGTAAGGAAGAAACATTGTTAGCCAATAAAAATCTTTTGATGTTGTAGACGCTCTTGTGTTCTTTTTCATATATACGGCTCTGCTCCAAAGCATAGAGCTAATTATTATGCTGCCAATACCTTAACGGGACACGGGTATATAATACCTAACTCCTACTAACCTAAGTATATATATATATATATATATATATATATATATATATATATATAGGAACGAGTAGGACCCCGACGGCTGAGCTCAAGCCGTTTCGACGGCTAATTCTGGACTCAGAATTAGCCGTCGAAACGGCTTGAGCTCAGCCGTCGGGGTCCTACTCGTTCCTATTACCCACTCTACTACCCTAAGTATTGAGTACTTTGGTGCGTTATGGTCCACCTGGTTCCTTACCACATTTCCTTCGTTATATATATTAAATTAGTTAACCTATGATTAATATTCTACTACTAATGAACTGCATAATTTTATTTCCCTTTTACAGCTATCTTTTCCTAAAATTTATACCAATAAGTATACATATAAACTATTTTAATTTCAGGTTATGATTCTATATTCCTTATAATCTATATAAATTTGTTATTTCTCACTAATAAATTTACCCCCCCCCCCCCAATAATAATAATAATAATTTTTTTATTTTCCCTTCGTTTTTAACAGCACTCTTCAATTACATCTAATTCTTATTTATCATATCTATATGAATTAATATAAATTTATCAATATAAATATACCTATCAATTTAATTAATTTATTTTCTTTTTATAGATGTAAATTCCCTATATTTTAAATAAGATTGATATTTTTCACTAACACATTTATCGTAACATTTTATTCTCCTTAGATATTTACATTAGCATTATTCTTTTATAACATCAATTTTTCGTGTACTTTTTACCGACTTGACCTATTTTCATCCCTAAAATAATCTTTTCATTCATCATACTCTTTCCATTCAAAACTAAAATCTGCTTTCCTCTACCCCTAAATTAAAGTTCTATTACTACTATTCTACCATCTTGACTACTTACTAACTTTCTATTGGTCAATTCAAAACCTGTTCCCAAACAGACCTATTATATTAAATCTTTGTTGTTTTTTTTCAATAAACAAATATCATTATTTCTGAAGACAGCATATATATGTGTAGGTATGTATATTCCCTCTGATAGTTTGTAAAAATTTTACATAGATCTATATGATATGCATACCAACACAAACATATATATCCTAGAAACGATCGTTAAATAATGATTTTTTTAATATAAGGAACTGTTTCTTTGTTTTTATTCATTATTTTTATTAATTTATATATATATATATATATATATATATATATATATATATATATAAACGGAAAAAATGAAACGATATTTCATTTCCCACTCTTAGTACGGCTGTTACTTAAATATAAGTATGTACACGTACATACATATATGTATACCGACGTACAGTAGTATGTATATATATATATATATACATACAAGCACACATATATATATGCACGTATGGATTCACCGAATACTTATTACAATGCTCGGTGTGTTTGTAAACAAACATCCCGTATTAAGCCGTAGTGTCTAGCAACCACCGTTGCTCGTTTGTTCAACACTGACAAAGGAACGCTGTACTAGTTTCAAGCTTGTTAGCTATCGTCAGCAACGTATACCTTCCTGCCAGATTGTTGAACGTATATACTTACCTTATGCATATTAACGGCTGAGTAGCCCAATTTGCATATCGAGTGGGTTAATCGGACGGGTGCACCGAAAACGATAAAGGGAAAAATGAAACGATATTTCATTTCCCACTCTTAGTACGGCTGTTACTTAAATATAAGTATGTACACGTACATACATATATGTATACCGACGTACAGTAGTATGTATATATATATACATACATGCACACATATATATATGCACGTATGGATTCACCGAATACTTATTACAATGCTCGGTGTGTTTGTAAACAAACATCCCGTATTAAGCCGTAGTGTCTAGCAACCACCGTTGCTCGTTTGTTCAACACTGACAAAGGAACGCTGTACTAGTTTCAAGCTTGTTAGCTATCGTCAGCAACGTATACCTTCCTGCCAGATTGTTGAACGTATATACTTACCTTATGCATATTAACGGCTGAGTAGCCCAATTTCCATATCGAGTGGGTTAATCGGACGGGTGCACCGAAAACGATAAAGGGAAAAATGAAACGATATTTCATTTCCCACTCTTAGTACGGCTGTTACTTAAATATAAGTATGTACACGTACATACATATATGTATACCGACGTACAGTAGTATGTATATATATATATATATACATACATGCACACATATATATATGCACGTATGGATTCACCGAATACTTATTACAATGCTCGGTGTGTTTGTAAACAAACATCCCGTATTAAGCCGTAGTGTCTAGCAACCACCATTGCTCGTTTGTTCAACACTGACAAAGGAACGCTGTACTAGTTTCAAGCTTGTTAGCTATCGTCAGCAACGTATACCTTCCTGCCAGATTGTTGAACGTATATACTTACCTTATGCATATTAACGGCTGAGTAGCCCAATTTGCATGTCGAGTGGGTTAATCGGACAGGTGCACCGAAAACGATAAAGGGAAAAATGAAACGATATTTCATTTCCCACTCTTAGTACGGCTGTTACTTAAATATAAGTATGTACACGTACATACATATATGTATACCGACGTACAGTAGTATGTATATATATATATATACATACATGCACACATATATATATGCACGTATGGATTCATCGAATACTTATTACAATGCTCGGTGTGTTTGTAAACAAACATCCCGTATTAAGCCGTAGTGTCTAGCAACCACCGTTGCTCGTTTGTTCAACATAATATATATATATATATATATATATAATATATATATATATATATATATATATATATATATATATATATATATATATATATATATATATATATATATATATATATATATATATATATATATATATATATATATATATATATATATATATATCACATCCACTGATATGGATTTTGAACAGGTGCACACTCTTAGGTCACATTAAGGTCAACTGCAGGAATCGGTGCTAAGTTACAGAAAGAGTGTGAAATATCAATGACCTGGAAGTTGGCTTACCATAAGATTAGTCCGAGGAATAAAACCCAAATCGTATGTTGACGAATATTCGTACACCCACCATGTTAATTGTAACATGTCGTGTTTGAGAGTAGAGTTTATTTTGTCGATATTTCGAGGTGTTGGATCGTGGGAAGATTAACACGAATTAAGAACATGTAACTTCTCCCCCATTACTGACACTTTGCAACAGTGAACGTTACAAGGACCTCTTTAGGGCCAACACTTCTGAGAGTTTATCCGACTTATTATGGCGTGTTTTCACGGGTTATGTCTACTATAGGGGAAAAACGGGATGGGTTTATTCAATTGCTTCAGTCATTCGAAGGGCTTTACAAACGGTGATGCTTAAACAGCTATTGATAGTTCCACACAAAAATTTGATCTGACATAAACACACATAGCAAAGGTTGTTATCGAAAATCTATGGGCACCCAGGGTCGCTAACATGTTCAGGCGCACTCTGGGCACTACGAATAACCCACTCCTTACCAGGCTATTACCGGGTACTGCAGCTAGTATATATATATATATATATATATATATATATATATATATATATATATATACAGTATTTACGTATCGAGAAAGAGAAAAAAGGGGAGGCTGGGTGATACATATAGTTATTTGCCAAGTAGCGTATGCCAAAGGTGCTCGATACTAGTGCCGGCAGTATTAAATATTCGAAGTGTTAATATTTAGTAGGCTAGAGAGTTAGCAGAGCGTAAGCACGTGGAAAAGTAAGAAATCGGAGAATAGACCGTTAAAACATGTTTATTTAAAACAGCACCTCCGTACGTTTCGCCCAGTTGGGTCTATCAAGGGCACAAATAACCAACAGTGTTCCTTACATTGCTCGGAAAGAGTTTTTGGGGTTAAGTTCACGTCAAGGTTCATTGCTCGCAAAAATAGCGTGTTTTGATTTTGCAGCAGGTAAAGGGAGGTAACCTTGACGTGAACTTAACCCCCAAAACTCTTTCCGAGCAATGTAAGGAACACTTTTGGTTATTTATGGCCTTGAGAAGCCCAACTGGGCGAAACGTACGTAGGTGCTGTTTTAAATAAACATGTTTTAACGGTCTATTCTCCGATTTCTTACTTTTCCACACACACACACACACACATATATATATATATATATATATATATAGATCAGAGCAAACATCACGGACGCTTTATCTCAAAATTATTTTTGAAAAGCATTAGAAATGCGCAACCGGTAAAACTAAAAACCAAAACTGAATACTAACCAATACTATTACTAATTCTCACTTATTCCTAATTAAACTATTTTTCACTGTGAACAATTTGTCAGCATTTTTCTATTCCGTTTACCAATATATATATATATATATATATATATATATATATATATATATATATATATATATATATTGGTAAACGGAAAAGAAAATGCTGACAACTTTTTCACTGTGAACAATTTGTCAGCATTTTTTTTTCCGTTTACCAATATATCATAACTTGTGTGTTACACCTCTATTCTTTTAAATATATATATATATATATATATATATATATATATATATATATATAAGAAAAAAATTTTTTTTAAATTTTTTTTAAAAAAATATTTTCTTATTTTACGTCCTTTATATTATTGTTCTGCATTCTCCTGCATTGAACCACCTAGGTACTATGACATAACCTGTGTATTTGCTGGCATGGGCGTGCATCTGTGCGCTTATGTTAGTTGATATATTAAATTATCTATATTTATCTCCAAATCACTGATTTGTCGAGCAAACTTGTCAAAACCACTTCTAAAAAAATTTTTTTTGGGGTGTTAGTAGGCGTCAGTCATCTTACCATCCCATTCCTTCTAACTAGCCTCTGTGTCACGTGATTGATTCTTTAGAATCGGCCATTTGACTTGAAGCAGTGAGAATTTCGGTACATAGAATCCAGTCCTCGCAAGCTGTTCGATCTACCGAATTATTATTATTTTTATATGAGCCGCCAGTGTCCGCGCATTGCCTGGAGACTTAACTGAGAATAGACTTCCTGATGACGCAATGAATTCTCGACAGTTGGATTACATAACTGTCTTTATCCCATTGCAGAAACTAATTAGTTGGAGTGAAAATTTAAGTAAGAAAAAAATTTTTTTTTAATTTTTTTTAAAAAAATATTTTCTTATTTTACGTCCTTTATATTATTGTTCTGCATTCTCCTGCATTGAACCACCTAGGTACTATGACATAACCTGTGTATTTGCTGGCATGGGCGTGCATCTGTGCGCTTATGTTAGTTGATATATTAAATTATCTATATATATATATATATATATATATATATATATATATATATATATATATATATATATATATATATATATGAAAGACGTAAAATAAGAAAATTTTAAAAATTAAAAATTAACTTACTTACTAAAATTTTCACTCCAACTAATTAGTTTCTGTAATGGGATAAATATAGTTACATAATATAACTATCGAGAATTCATTACGTCATCAGGGAGTCTATTCTCAGCTAAGTTCCCAGGCAATGCGCGGACATTAGGAACCCATATAAAAATAATAATTCAGTGGATGTAATAAGCTAGCGAGGACTAAATTCCATAGCACTGAAAAAGTTCACTGCCTCTGGTCAATGGCAGATTCTAAAGAATCAATCACGTGACACTGAGGTTAGTTAGTTAGGAGTGAGGTGGTATTATGACAAGAGCCTACTACTACTACTATGAATTAGCAGTAGATTTGGCAAGTTTGCTCAACAAATAATTTGGAAATAAATATAGAGAATTAGTACATCTACCAACATATGCGTACAGATGTACACTAATGCTAGCAAATATATAAGTTATGTCAAAGTACCTAGGTGGTTCTATGCAGGGGGATGCAGAACAATTATATGAAAGACGTAAAATAAGAAAATTTTAAAAATTAAAAATTAACTTACTTACTAAAATTTTCACTCCAACTAATTAGTTTCTGTAATGGGATATATATAGTTACATAATATAACTATCGAGAATTCATTACGTCATCAGAGAATCACCATCGTCGTCGTTTAACGTCTATCTTCCACGCTAGCAAGGGTTTAGACGGGAATTGTCCCACGTGAGGCAAGATTGGTTGTCTTGCTCGTATAGGACTGTTTGGCGGGTTTTCTACGGCTGGATTCTCTTCCTAACACCAACTACGTTTACAGTGTGGGCTGGGAGGTTTTTACCGTGTTACCTACACGGCCACATTACAGCGTGGACTGTGTTTTTTTGTCGTGACACCTACATGACCTCATTTATTTAGGACTGGATGTTGTGGCACCAACATAACTTTAGGTGTAGATGGGGGTTGGGAAAGGGTAGTGGGTGGGGTGTATTTTTGGTTAGGAGGAGCCTACTGACTATAGGCTTCGCTTTGTACTTAGGCAAGGCGGGTCTTCTGTATTACTGCGTAGCGCCAAAGATCTCGGTCCAGTGACATTGTCTTTGAGAGGTGTAAGTGTGTAAGGTCGGAATTTATCAAATCGTCCCAGGTTTTTCTGGGTCTACCTACTCCGTAACTTCCGTCTATTTTAATCGCCCTGCACTTTTTTATACAGCTGTTGTCTTTCATGCGCATCACGTGACCATACCAACGTAGTCTTCTCTCAAGTAAACAACATCTGATCCCTCTTATTCCTAATTTCTCACTTAGTTCATTTATGCTTTGCCGTTCACGTATATTACTATTACACATCCAACGGAGCATGCAAGCTTCGTTCCTCTCCAGTCTGCGTATATCCTCTGCACACAATGCCCAGGTCTCACTGCCATGCAACATTGCTGTTCGTATGCAGTCATCATACAGTATGCCTTTCATTTTTAGGGAGAAACCTTTAGCAGCCAATAGTGGTATAAGCTCTCTGAACTTTTTCCAACCCGTTCTGACTCTCGCTACTGTACTTTCAGAGCACCCACCACCACTGTTGATTTTGTCACCCAAGTAACGGAAGGTATTTACTATTTCTATAGAACCATCTGGGCAATGGAAGGAGCTAGTATCCTGTGGGCACTTGCTACTACTTATTGCACCTGAGCACCGGCCACATATAAAATCTATGTTCTTGGTTAGTTTACCTGTGATCCCACTACATCTTTTATGCACCCATACTTTGCATTTGGGACATAAAATGGAGTTTCTGCCTACTGCTTTCCTACACACTGAGCATGGCCATTTCCCAGAAGGGACCAGTACCCTATTTTCCTTCCTACATACGATAACTTTAGTCTTAGACAAGTTAACTTTAAGGCCTTTTGATTCTAGGCCATGCTTCCATGTCTGGAATTTCTTCTCTAGTTCAGCCATTAATTCAGCTATGAGCGTTAGATCATCTGCGTATAGAAGTTCCCATGGGCAGCCGGTCTTGAACTCCTCTGTTATATCCTGAAAGGCAATAATAAATAGGAGGCGGCTAAGAACAGAGCCCTGATGAACACCAACTTTTACGCTAAATTCTTCACTATATTCGTTGTTAATTCTAACCTTGCTGACTGTTTCTTTATACATGGCTTGTATAGCTCTCACGAGCCATTCATCAATACTTAGTTTTCTAAGAGCCCACCAGGTAATGGAGCGGGGGGGGGGGGGGGACTCTGTCAAAGGCTTTCTCCAAGTCAATAAAAGCTAAGTATAGGGGTTTACTTTTAGCTAGGTACTTCTCCTGTTGTTGTTATTCCATTCATTTTTTCTGTTTAAACAGAAAAAATGAATGGAATAACAACAACACCCAAACAAACAATACTGACCTAAGAGAAATATAAATAAATAAATACATATATACACAAGCACATAGACTACAAGAAATTAAGTCTATATAAGTTTATTATTTCTCACTAATACATTTATCCCCCCCCAAATTTTTTTTCCTTCGTTTTTAACAACATTCTTTAATAACATCTAACTCTTATTTATCACATCTATATGAATTAATATACATTTATCCCTATAAGTATACCTATCAATTAAATTAATTTAATTTCTTTTTATAGACCTAAATTCCTTATGTTTTAAATAAGATTGGTATTTCTCACTCACACATTTATCCTAAAATTTTATTCTCCTTCGATTTTAACATTAGCATTATTCTTTAATAACATCAAATTTTCGTGTACCTTTCACCGGTTTGATCTCTTTTCATCCCCAAATTAATCTTTTCATTCAAAGTATTCTTTCCATTCAAAACTGAAGTCTGCATTCCTCTACCCCTAAATTAAATTTCTACTACTACTATTCTATCAACTTGACCACTTACTACTTTTCTATTGGTCAATTCAAAACCTGTTCCCAAACAGACCTATTATATTAAATCTTTGTTGGTTTTTTTCAATAAACAAATATCATTATTTCTGAAGACAGCATATATATGTGTAGGTATGTATATTCCTCTGATAGTTTGTAAAATTTTTACATAGATCTATATGATATACATACCAACACACACATATATATCCTAGAAACGATCGTAAAATGATGAATTTTTTAATATAAGGAACTGTTTCTTTGTTTTTATTCATTGTTTTTATTAATTTATCTTGACTGTTTTCCTGTGATTTTCATCGAAAAAATTTTTGAATACATCTTCTCTTTTCATGATATTTGGATTACATTGAGTTCTTCATACAGATTGGACACTACCGTATATTTTGGTAGATTTATCTACACACATAAATATATATATATACAACATCATCCCCAAAACTATCAAAAACTTGCACCTACCAACATGCTTCAAATTACCAGGCCTCAAACGATCGCTTAGCTACAGACAAAAATTCTGCCTAAGAAAACTCATACAACACCTACACCGCACGCTACAACAACACATACGGACTATTTCCAGCCTTGTACCACAACTCGCTGAAACCCCAGAACCTCTGTCCAGAGTTATCTCCGCCGCTATAGACAGGTCATACCACCATCGCCGAGACTACGAGAAAATACGCCTAACGCAAAAATTTCTCAAACATTGCACGGCTAACCGTCTTAACAACATCCCAACTCTAAGCACCAACAGAGGCGAACAAGACGGTACCAACACCGAACCTAGCGGCGCCCCGACCAACAACACACCTGACGCAAAACACCTCGTCACAGACTTGACAGGATCCCTCTCCCGAGAAGAATTAGACCTCCTCAGCCTGGGTCCCAAGTTCATATTGAAACAGAGACTGGACGACAAATTATGGCTCGACATAGAAACGAATTTCTGTCGGGCTGCCTACCAACTGAAATGGATATCGACTCGCGGCAACAACACCACGGAACCTAACAAAACCAGATTCCCGATATACCAACTGGATCGCCCACTCTGTCCACCGCCTGCCAACCGCGAGCTTGAAGAAAAACTCTCGAGGCTAAAACATTCCGTATTTAACATCTTACGGAAACAGAAGAAGATAGCTCCAAACCTCTCCAGGACACAACAACTCGCCCTGAAGAACCTACGGAATAGGGAACTTATATACTTACCATCCGACAAAGGTAAAGAGTTTTGCGTCATCTCTCAAGCCACATACAACAACCTAGTCTTTGAACACCTAAGCGACAATGAACTATATACAAAGATCCCGGACATGACTGCAGCCCAGATCGAAAAACAGACCAACTCCATCTGGTTCGACATCTGTAAGAGAAGACAACTCCCAAATAAAGTTAAGCTCAACTACACCACTAGAAATAGCAGACTGCCCACTTTCTACCACCTCATCAAGACCCACAAGAATAGTACTAAGACACAAATAAGACCCATCGTCTAGCATAGAAGGACCCCTATACAAAATTTCCTGGCTCCTCTCCCAGGTCCTCAAGCCTCTACTCTCCACCTTTCCCGGGCATGTCAGTAGCTCCGACGAAGTTATACGTAGACTACACCAACTCCAGCCAGAACAGCTTAAACTAAATAGATACGCCTTTAGCCTCGACGTTGTCTCCCTCTACACTACAGTCCCCGCTCATCCAGCCGTCGATTTATTGACGGACTGCGTGGTCGCAGAGGACATCCACTGCTATGGCCTCCTTCCGACGGACATACACCAGCTTTTGTCCTTCACAGTGGACAACACGTACTTCACCTTCCACCACCACACATACAGACAGACAACAGGATTACCCATGGGATCCAGCCTATCGGGCCTGCTGGCCATCACCTATATGAACCAGCTAGAATGCCGAGCCCTCAACACCTGCCATTCTCATACCTTCTTCACCCGATATGTAGATGACATACTCATCCTTACATCATCCCGTGAGGAGGCGGATAAAATATACACAACATTCTCCAGCATGGACGCCAGTATAAAGTTCAGCATGGAACACCCCGATGACCGCGGATCCCTATCCCTACTGGACTTCCAACTCAGGGTAACAGAGGAAGGCAACATCCACACTTGCTTCTATAAAAAAGCCGCCAGCAGGGACCTGTTCGTACATTTCAGATCGGCCCTCCCAGCCAGCGCTAAGTTCGGATACATAAGGAACGAACTAACACGTATCCAGAACAAATGCACCGACGCTAGAGACACACACACCACACATTTCCTGGAAGTACTCAAACTGAACGGATACACGACATCCACCACAAACCGTGCCAGAAAGAACAGAGGACACCACAACCGAGGCACTAACACTTGCTTCCTGAAGCTCCCACACTTCAGTGACGAAACAACAACAGCCACCCGCAGAGCTATCAGACGAGAGGGACTAGATATCCAACTGGCCCACTCAGGTCCTTCTCTACGCGGACAGCTAACCAAAAGACACTCCACCAGACATGACAACCGCTGCAGGTTAGCCAACTGCCACATCAACGACACAGACCTATGCCACCAGGCTTACGTCGTATACACACTAGAGTGCGACAAATGCAGCAACTTCTACGTAGGTAGCACCACCAGACCACTCCACATAAGAATAAAAGAACACCTCAATACTAACGTTTCCTCATTTAAGAAACACCTAGTTAAATGCAAAAACACCGACAAAACCATAACAGTTAGGATAGAAACTAAGGAAAGAAACCTCGGCAATCTTAGAATTAAGGAATCACTAATTATAGACAAAACACAACCACCAATCAATAATAGACTAGAACTCAACACCCAATTTATAACTTGATATAGCATCTAGCCCCATATTTACACACCCCTCCCACACACACGCACACACACACACACACACACACTTACACCTCCACTTATTCTCCCTCACACACACACATACACACACAAAGACCAGTTCTAACACGAGATAACATCTACCCCCCGTATTTACGTATAGACATATCTTCTCACACTCACACACACATACTTACACCTCACACATTCTCCCACACACTTAAACAGGCATGTACAAAAAAAACCCTTTTAAAGGGAGACTACTCTTTATCCACCTAACCTTAACTCTTTGAGATTAGAGATAGAACAGATACTCTATACCATTTCCTGTCAGCATGACTTGGCAAGCTATTTAGAACACTGGTTTAACCGCTTTACTTCCCTCCGAAGAAGAGATATTATCTCGAAAATTAAGGACACTTAAATAAATCTAAGGTAAAAGACTAATTGCAAACAATATCTTTTTTTGCATTTACATTCTTTATTCTATGTCAATACCTGCATTGTTTTGGCTTTATTATACATATACAAAAGTTTATACCTCATTACACAATGCTTCAAGTGAACTATAACTTCCTCCACACACACACACACACACACATATATATATCTAAAGACTGCTGGAATTTCAAATTTGGCGGTCATTATGATGCGTGAAGGGACAACTTAGCTGACACGAAAAATAACTGCGGTAAGAAATGTTTTCTTATATCAAAGTTTGATGGGCTTCCACTGATGATTTATAAGTGCCCACCTGCATGTATTCTTACAGAAAAATATGTAGGCTTCTACATAAACCGGAAACATTCTCCCAACTTGTAGAAAACTTATAATGAAACAATTGTTTGGAAATGGAGATATATTTTAATTTTAATTATATCTCATATAAAATAATACAACTGGCTTTCCACAAAATACATATAGTTAGCACCCCAAACACAAAATTGGGATTATACTAACCTATATCCTAATGTTTGTTGAGTGAGATGGTAGCCAGTCAGAGTTTAGCTTAAAGCTTTCTCTGTTATTGTATTATATATATATGTGTGTATATAGCCGTCGAAACGGCCAGAGCTCAGCCGTCAGGGTCCTAACTCTTTTCCTATATATGTATATATATATGTATGTGTCTATGTGTATGTATATATATATATATGTGTGTGTGTATATATATATATATATCCAGAGGGTGTAACTTGTTATCCTTTCAATATATATATATATATATATATATATATATATATATATATATATAGTGAAAGAGTGAATAATAACATGGTCAGCTGTACAAAAAGGGTTTTATTTACAGTATTAACAATTGTTTCATTGATTAGGTGAGTCTAAAGGCCGGAATACAGTATTCCAATGATTTGATCAGCGACGCACACTGTACTTAAGTTCGAGTGACGCAATTTCGAGTGATCAGCGGCCTTAGACAGATTCCCACTGGGTGGCACTCCTGATATGCAATGAGTATTACCTTCCCATTTTTTTTTTAGTCATGTACACTTTACACACACACTATTCAACATATTTTCTGGAACTTAATATACTTTACAATCAAAATCAATCTGACCTATCTTGTATAGAAAAATCCATAGTAGTAGTAATTTACATACTACCGACACCTTCCACTACCTAACAAGCTGTCTCTCCACACACTAACAAAATATTCATTTTTATTGGAGTGGGGGAGGGCGGGTCAGTCTAACTGACTGGACATAGGCTGCCCCTGAATCAAATATTTTTATTTTGTCTCTGCGTATACAACCTCTATTCCCCATGATTCCTTTATAACTGTTATACAATACACTGATGATGTCACATTAAAATATATATAGTGCCTTTAGACTCACCTGATCAATGAAACAATTGTTAATACTGTAAATAAAACCCTTTTTGTACAGCTGACCATGTTATTCTTCACTCTTTCACTATTATTACTCCAAGAATAACCTGCATGAGAATTCTCGCAAACTCGCTACCTAACTAAGGAAACCTCTTGTTGAGTCAAACAACGCCGTATGTTAAAACTATCCATAGTACAGAGTACTCACAACCTCTATCTGGATTACCAAAAACGATAACTTGTTATCTCATATATATATAAATACACATACAGATATATATATTGGTTGCTGAAGAGTAATCTTTCAGCAACCAATATACCTTATGAGAAATTTGAGAAAGTGACGTTGCAGTGGAAGAACTGGAGATCTGTGTGACATAATGGGATCAGGAGCCTCCAGTCCGGTTGTATCTATAGGCTACAAGAAGCAAGAGTGAGAGGGGGGGGGGGAGAGCATTATCAAACTTACCAGCAACATTATCCAGTAACCTCAATCTAGCATGATCTGTGGATTTACTTGAACATTCTTGACAGGTCTAAAATATCATGCCCGATATAAACATCGAAACGGAATGAACAGAATAGTTTATCCTCATACGTTGTCGAAATGGACATGAGAGTCCACCACACACACACACATAGTTTATATATATATTTATATATATATTAATGAAAAAGAACAAAGGAACTATTACAACTAATATAAAGGAGCCCCCTTAGAATATAGACCCCAAATATACAAGCGGAGCTGCTGATGTATACCACAATTTCAAACTGCTAGTCTTAAGTGATACGTTGATGTAAATAATGAACTTACAATCACATGTTATATGCCTTGAAAAGTCCCACCATATGGTCGGACGAAACGGTTGTCGGCAATAAACTTGTTATAATGTCATAATAGTTCCTTTGTTCTTTTTCATTAATATTTCTGCTCTGCTTATACGCATAGAGCTTAACTAGCTACCGTCACATATTTGGTAGGTCAGACGTGATCATCGCGATTCACATACGACCTACCATACATCTTGCTTATATATATATATATAGTTTTGCGAGGTTTTTTATATGAAATCGTGTGTCGAAACAAATATTGTTATACTTGGGGAGGGTCATATTTGTGTAATATTGCCAGAATTAATAACAGAACACACTCACATGACAACAACATACATAGGTGAGACAGCTCGTAGCATAGGTGAAAGGATAGACCAACACTGGGGGAACTAAAAGGACGAAAAAACGGGTCAGTACTATACGAACATGCTAGACAACAACATGACGGTAACATAGACAACATAGAAATTAGAATAATATCTAAACATAGAAATGACCCAGCAGATAGGCAAATCAGAGAGGCCAGTGAAATAGAAATTAGAAGACCAAGGCTAAACAGAAAGAATGAATGGAATAACAACAACACCCAAACAAACAACACTGACCTAAGAGAAGTATAAATAAGTAAATAAAATAAAATAAATAAATAAATAAATAAATAAATAAATAAATAAATACATACACAAGCACAATAACAACAATCACATAAACACACACTAGTCACCCATCACACAGCAAACAAAACACTATACACACACGCAAACGCATGCGCAAAGAAGACAAAATAAAATAAACAAACAAGCAAATAAATAAATAAATATATAGACAGACTGAATAAAATGGCGTAGACATACAATGCAGCGGGAGGAAAATATAGCACCACTGACGATGTTGCAGATGTGCAACGAAAGATTTATGATAAACTATATATATGTGTTTGTGTCTATATTGTATCTGTATTATTTTTGACCGCCGGTCAGTCAATGGCAACATTGAGGACCGAGTATATTAGATTACCGATATAAAAGACACAGAAGCGAGAAGCGAAAACCAACCAAACAGTGAGTGTGTTCTGTTATTAATTCTGGCAATATTACACAAATATGACCCTCCCCAAGTATAACAATATATATATATATATATATATATACATATATATATATACATATATATATATATATATATATATATATATATATATATATATATATATATATATATATATATATATATATATATATATATATATATATAAGTATGTATACGTACATACATATATGTATACAGACGTACAGTAGTATGTATATATATACATACATGCACACATATATATATGTACGTATGGATTTACCAAACATTTATTATAATGCTCGGTGTGTTTGTAAAGAAACATCCCGAATTAAGCCGTACAGTGTTTAGCAACCATCGTTGCCCTTTTGTTCAACACTGACAAAGGAACGATGTACTAGTTTCAAGCTTATTGTTTGTTTACAAAAACACCGAACATTATAATAAATGTTCGGTAAATCCATACGTACATATATATATGTGTGCATGTATGTATATATATATACATACTACTGTACGTCTGTATACATATATGTATGTACGTATATATACTTATATTTAAGTAACAGCCGTACTAAGAGTGAGAAATTAAATTTCGTTTCATTTTTTTCCGTTTATCGTTTTCGGTGCGCCCGGCCGATTAACTCACTCGATATGCAAATTAGGCTGCTCAGCCGTTAATATGCATAAGGAAAGTATATACTTTCAGACGTTCAATCATCTGGCAGGAAGATATACGATGCTGACGATAGCTAATAAGCTTGAAACTAGTACATCGTTCCTTTGTCAGTGTTGAACAAAAGAGCAACGATGGTTGCTAAACACTGTACGGCTTAATTCGGGATGTTTGTTTACAAACACACCGAGCATTATAATAAATGTTCGGTGAATCCATACGTACATATATATATGTGTGCATGTATGTATATATATACATACTACTGTACGTCTGTATACATATATGTATGTACGTATACATACTTATATTTAAGTAACAGCTCACTGTAAGAGTGAGAAATGAAATTTCGTTTCATTTTTTTCCGTTTATATATATATATAATATATAGAAATGGCTTCTACAGGACTAGAATTGTTTCATTTGGGAGAAATCATCAGGCAGCGGACTGTCTAAGTTATATGGTGGTATTTATACATTTTCTAGTGGTAGGAGAGGGTGGTGATTGGGATGGGTGGAGGTCATTGGTTAATGAAATTTAAAGAAAAGGAAATTCTTTAAAAACTATATTTAGAGTAACGGGCAGAAAAAAAATTCAAGCTAAGTTTCTATAGACAGATTCCCACTGGGTGGCACTCCTGATATGCAATGAGTATTACCTTCCCATTTTTTTTAGTCATGTACACTTTACACACACACTATTCAACATATTTTCTGGAACTTAATATACTTTACAATCAAAATCAATCTGACCTATCTTGTATAGAAAAATCCATAGTAGTAGTAATTTACATACTACCGACACCTTCCACTACCTAACAAGCTGTCTCTCCACACACTAACAAAATATTCATTTTTATTGGAGTGGGGGAGGGCGGGTCAGTCTAACTGACTGGACATAGGCTGCCCCTGAATCAAATATTTTTATTTTGTCTCTGCGTATACAACCTCTATTCCCCATGATTCCTTTATAACTGTTATACAATACACTGATGATGTCACATTAAAATATATATAGTGCCTTTAGACTCACCTGATCAATGAAACAATTGTTAATACTGTAAATAAAACCCTTTTTGTACAGCTGACCATGTTATTCTTCACTCTTTCACTATTATTACTCCAAGAATAACCTGCATGAGAATTCTCGCAAACTCGCTACCTAACTAAGGAAACCTCTTGTTGAGTCAAACAACGCCGTATGTTAAAACTATCCATAGTACAGAGTACTCACAACCTCTATCTGGATTACCAAAAACGATAACTTGTTATCTCATATATATATAAATACACATACAGATATATATATTGGTTGCTGAAGAGTAATCTTTCAGCAACCAATATACCTTATGAGAAATTTGAGAAAGTGACGTTGCAGTGGAAGAACTGGAGATCTGTGTGACATAATGGGATCAGGAGCCTCCAGTCCGGTTGTATCCATAGGCTACAAGAAGCAAGAGTGAGAGGGGGGGGGGAGAGCATTATCAAACTTACCAGCAACATTATCCAGTAACCTCAATCTAGCATGATCTGTGGATTTACTTGAAAATTCTTGACAGGTCTAAAATATCATGCCCGATATAAACATCGAAACGGAATGAACAGAATAGTTTATCCTCATACGTTGTCGAAATGGACATGAGAGTCCATCACACACACACACATAGTTTATATATATATTTATATATATATTAATGAAAAAGAACAAAGGAACTATTACAACTAATATAAAGGAGCCCCCTTAGAATATAGACCCCAAATATACAAGCGGAGCTGCTGATGTATACCACAATTTCAAACTGCTAGTCTTAAGTGATACGTTGATGTAAATAATGAACTTACAATCACATGTTATATGCCTTGAAAAGTCCCACCATATGGTCGGACGAAACGGTTGTCGGCAATAAACTTGTTATAATGTCATAATAGTTCCTTTGTTCTTTTTCATTAATATTTCTGCTCTGCTTATACGCATAGAGCTTAACTAGCTACCGTCACATATTTGGTAGGTCAGACGTGATCATCGCGATTCACATACGACCTACCATACATCTTGCTTATATATATATATATAGTTTTGCGAGGTTTTTTATATGAAATCGTGTGTCGAAACAAATATTGTTATACTTGGGGAGGGTCATATTTGTGTAATATTGCCAGAATTAATAACAGAACACACTCACATGACAACAACATACATAGGTGAGACAGCTCGTAGCATAGGTGAAAGGATAGACCAACACTGGGGGAACTAAAAGGACGAAAAAACGGGTCAGTACTATACGAACATGCTAGACAACAACATGACGGTAACATAGACAACATAGAAATTAGAATAATATCTAAACATAGAAATGACCCAGCAGATAGGCAAATCAGAGAGGCCAGTGAAATAGAAATTAGAAGACCAAGGCTAAACAGAAAGAATGAATGGAATAACAACAACACCCAAACAAACAACACTGACCTAAGAGAAGTATAAATAAGTAAATAAAATAAAATAAATAAATAAATAAATAAATAAATAAATAAATAAATACATACACAAGCACAATAACAACAATCACATAAACACAAACTAGTCACCCATCACACAGCAAACAAAACACTATACACACACGCAAACGCATGCGCAAAGAAGACAAAATAAAATAAACAAACAAGCAAATAAATAAATAAATATATAGACAGACTGAATAAAATGGCGTAGACATACAATGCAGCGGGAGGAAAATATAGCACCACTGACGATGTTGCAGATGTGCAACGAAAGATTTATGATAAACTATATATATGTGTTTGTGTCTATATTGTATCTGTATTATTTTTGACCGCCGGTCAGTCAGTGGCAACATTGAGGACCGAGTATATTAGATTACCGATATAAAAGACACAGAAGCGAGAAGCGAAAACCAACCAAACAGTGAGTGTGTTCTGTTATTAATTCTGGCAATATTACACAAATATGACCCTCCCCAAGTATAACAATATATATATATATATATATATATACATATATATATATACATATATATATATATATATATATATATATATATATATATATATATATATATATATATACAATTAAGTTAAAGATGTACATCCATATATGTATACTGAAATACTAGTATGTATATGAATACACACACGTATACATATGTAGATGTACCAAGTTTTTTCACTGGTCACTTTACTGTGAGTGGCCAGCTATTCTGTATGTAAACACACAGACAAACCGGTTTTTAGAGTCATACTGGTTTTTGAGGAAACACCTTTCCTCTGTTCTCCAGAAAGCCAGACAAGGAATATTGAACTAGTTTCGTTGTTGTTACAACTCATCAGCAATATTTACCTATCTTCCGGCCTCTCTAGAGAATCGTAAAAGCACATATCGTTATATGCTTTTTCTATGATAATTAGTAGTGGGCAGACTAATTTGCATAGAGTGTGAGTAAGTACCGGTTCAACGGAGACGATAAAAACAAATAACGAAACGAAATTAAATTTTGTTTCGTTTGTAACTCACTTTTGTATGACTGACGCTTAAACAATTAAGTTAAAGATGTACATCCATATATGTATACTGAAATACTAGTATGTATATGAATACACACACGTATACATATGTAGATGTACCAAGTTTTTTCACTGGTCACTTTACTGTGAGTGGCCAGCTATTCTGTATGTAAACACACAGACAAACCGGTTTTTAGAGTCATACTGGTTTTTGAGGAAACACCTTTCCTCTGTTCTCCAGAAAGCCAGACAAGGAATATTGAACTAGTTTCGTTGTTGTTACAACTCATCAGCAATATTTACCTATCTTCCGGCCTCTCTAGAGAATCGTAAAAGCACATATCGTTATATGCTTTTTCTATGATAATTAGTAGTGGGCAGACTAATTTGCATAGAGTGTGAGTAAGTACCGGTTCAACGGAGACGATAAAAACAAATAACGAAACGAAATTAAATTTTGTTTCGTTTGTAACTCACTTTTGTATGACTGACGCTTAAACAATTAAGTTAAAGATGTACATCCATATATGTATACTGAAATACTAGTATGTATATGAATACACACACGTATACATATGTAGATGTACCAAGTTTTTTCACTGGTCACTTTACTGTGAGTGGCCAGCTATTCTGTATGTAAACACACAGACAAACCGGTTTTTAGAGTCATACTGGTTTTTGAGGAAACACCTTTCCTCTGTTCTCCAGAAAGCCAGACAAGGAATATTGAACTAGTTTCGTTGTTGTTACAACTCATCAGCAATATTTACCTATCTTCCGGCCTCTCTAGAGAATCGTAAAAGCACATATCGTTATATGCTTTTTCTATGATAAAATGCTCGGTGTGTTTGTAAAGAAACATCCCGAATTAAGCCGTACAGTGTTTAGCAACCATCGTTGCCCTTTTGTTCAACACTGACAAAGGAACGATGTACTAGTTTCAAGCTTATTGTTTGTTTACAAAAACACCGAACATTATAATAAATGTTCGGTAAATCCATACGTACATATATATATGTGTGCATGTATGTATATATATATACATACTACTGTACGTCTGTATACATATATGTATGTACGTATATATACTTATATTTAAGTAACAGCCGTACTAAGAGTGAGAAATTAAATTTCGTTTCATTTTTTTCCGTTTATCGTTTTCGGTGCGCCCGGCCGATTAACTCACTCGATATGCAAATTAGGCTGCTCAGCCGTTAATATGCATAAGGAAAGTATATACTTTCAGACGTTCAATCATCTGGCAGGAAGATATACGATGCTGACGATAGCTAATAAGCTTGAAACTAGTACATCGTTCCTTTGTCAGTGTTGAACAAAAGAGCAACGATGGTTGCTAAACACTGTACGGCTTAATTCGGGATGTTTGTTTACAAACACACCGAGCATTATAATAAATGTTCGGTGAATCCATACGTACATATATATATGTGTGCATGTATGTATATATATACATACTACTGTACGTCTGTATACATATATGTATGTACGTATACATACTTATATTTAAGTAACAGCTCACTGTAAGAGTGAGAAATGAAATTTCGTTTCATTTTTTTCCGTTTATATATATATATAATATATAGAAATGGCTTCTACAGGACTAGAATTGTTTCATTTGGGAGAAATCATCAGGCAGCGGACTGTCTAAGTTATATGGTGGTATTTATACATTTTCTAGTGGTAGGAGAGGGTGGTGATTGGGATGGGTGGAGGTCATTGGTTAATGAAATTTAAAGAAAAGGAAATTCTTTAAAAACTATATTTAGAGTAACGGGCAGAAAAAAAATTCAAGCTAAGTTTCTATAGACAGATTCCCACTGGGTGGCACTCCTGATATGCAATGAGTATTACCTTCCCATTTTTTTTAGTCATGTACACTTTACACACACACTATTCAACATATTTTCTGGAACTTAATATACTTTACAATCAAAATCAATCTGACCTATCTTGTATAGAAAAATCCATAGTAGTAGTAATTTACATACTACCGACACCTTCCACTACCTAACAAGCTGTCTCTCCACACACTAACAAAATATTCATTTTTATTGGAGTGGGGGAGGGCGGGTCAGTCTAACTGACTGGACATAGGCTGCCCCTGAATCAAATATTTTTATTTTGTCTCTGCGTATACAACCTCTATTCCCCATGATTCCTTTATAACTGTTATACAATACACTGATGATGTCACATTAAAATATATATAGTGCCTTTAGACTCACCTGATCAATGAAACAATTGTTAATACTGTAAATAAAACCCTTTTTGTACAGCTGACCATGTTATTCTTCACTCTTTCACTATTATTACTCCAAGAATAACCTGCATGAGAATTCTCGCAAACTCGCTACCTAACTAAGGAAACCTCTTGTTGAGTCAAACAACGCCGTATGTTAAAACTATCCATAGTACAGAGTACTCACAACCTCTATCTGGATTACCAAAAACGATAACTTGTTATCTCATATATATATAAATACACATACAGATATATATATTGGTTGCTGAAGAGTAATCTTTCAGCAACCAATATACCTTATGAGAAATTTGAGAAAGTGACGTTGCAGTGGAAGAACTGGAGATCTGTGTGACATAATGGGATCAGGAGCCTCCAGTCCGGTTGTATCCATAGGCTACAAGAAGCAAGAGTGAGAGGGGGGGGGGAGAGCATTATCAAACTTACCAGCAACATTATCCAGTAACCTCAATCTAGCATGATCTGTGGATTTACTTGAACATTCTTGACAGGTCTAAAATATCATGCCCGATATAAACATCGAAACGGAATGAACAGAATAGTTTATCCTCATACGTTGTCGAAATGGACATGAGAGTCCATCACACACACACACATAGTTTATATATATATTTATATATATATTAATGAAAAAGAACAAAGGAACTATTACGACTAATATAAAGGAGCCCCCTTAGAATATAGACCCCAAATATACAAGCGGAGCTGCTGATGTATACCACAATTTCAAACTGCTAGTCTTAAGTGATACGTTGATGTAAATAATGAACTTACAATCACATGTTATATGCCTTGAAAAGTCCCACCATATGGTCGGACGAAACGGTTGTCGGCAATAAACTTGTTATAATGTCATAATAGTTCCTTTGTTCTTTTTCATTAATATTTCTGCTCTGCTTATACGCATAGAGCTTAACTAGCTACCGTCACATATTTGGTAGGTCAGACGTGATCATCGCGATTCACATACGACCTACCATACATCTTGCTTATATATATATATATAGTTTTGCGAGGTTTTTTATATGAAATCGTGTGTCGAAACAAATATTGTTATACTTGGGGAGGGTCATATTTGTGTAATATTGCCAGAATTAATAACAGAACACACTCACATGACAACAACATACATAGGTGAGACAGCTCGTAGCATAGGTGAAAGGATAGACCAACACTGGGGGAACTAAAAGGACGAAAAAACGGGTCAGTACTATACGAACATGCTAGACAACAACATGACGGTAACATAGACAACATAGAAATTAGAATAATATCTAAACATAGAAATGACCCAGCAGATAGGCAAATCAGAGAGGCCAGTGAAATAGAAATTAGAAGACCAAGGCTAAACAGAAAGAATGAATGGAATAACAACAACACCCAAACAAACAACACTGACCTAAGAGAAGTATAAATAAGTAAATAAAATAAAATAAATAAATAAATAAATAAATAAATAAATAAATACATACACAAGCACAATAACAACAATCACATAAACACACACTAGTCACCCATCACACAGCAAACAAAACACTATACACACACGCAAACGCATGCGCAAAGAAGACAAAATAAAATAAACAAACAAGCAAATAAATAAATAAATATATAGACAGACTGAATAAAATGGCGTAGACATACAATGCAGCGGGAGGAAAATATAGCACCACTGACGATGTTGCAGATGTGCAACGAAAGATTTATGATAAACTATATATATGTGTTTGTGTCTATATTGTATCTGTATTATTTTTGACCGCCGGTCAGTCAATGGCAACATTGAGGACCGAGTATATTAGATTACCGATATAAAAGACACAGAAGCGAGAAGCGAAAACCAACCAAACAGTGAGTGTGTTCTGTTATTAATTCTGGCAATATTACACAAATATGACCCTCCCCAAGTATAACAATATATATATATATATATATATATATATATATATATATACATATATATATATATATATATATATATATATATATATATATATATATATATATATATATATATATATATATATATATATATATATATATATATATATATATAAGTATGTATACGTACATACATATATGTATACAGACGTACAGTAGTATGTATATATATACATACATACACACATATATATATGTACGTATGGATTTACCAAACATTTATTATAATGCTCGGTGTGTTTGTAAAGAAACATCCCGAATTAAGCCGTACAGTGTTTAGCAACCATCGTTGCCCTTTTGTTCAACACTGACAAAGGAACGATGTACTAGTTTCAAGCTTATTGTTTGTTTACAAAAACACCGAACATTATAATAAATGTTCGGTAAATCCATACGTACATATATATATGTGTGCATGTATGTATATATATATACATACTACTGTACGTCTGTATACATATATGTATGTACGTATATATACTTATATTTAAGTAACAGCCGTACTAAGAGTGAGAAATTAAATTTCGTTTCATTTTTTTCCGTTTATCGTTTTCGGTGCGCCCGGCCGATTAACTCACTCGATATGCAAATTAGGCTGCTCAGCCGTTAATATGCATAAGGATAGTATATACTTTCAGACGTTCAATCATCTGGCAGGAAGATATACGATGCTGACGATAGCTAATAAGCTTGAAACTAGTACATCGTTCCTTTGTCAGTGTTGAACAAAAGAGCAACGATGGTTGCTAAACACTGTACGGCTTAATTCGGGATGTTTGTTTACAAACACACCGAGCATTATAATAAATGTTCGGTGAATCCATACGTACATATATATATGTGTGCATGTATGTATATATATACATACTACTGTACGTCTGTATACATATATGTATGTACGTATACATACTTATATTTAAGTAACAGCTCACTGTAAGAGTGAGAAATGAAATTTCGTTTCATTTTTTTCCGTTTATATATATATATAATATATAGAAATGGCTTCTACAGGACTAGAATTGTTTCATTTGGGAGAAATCATCAGGCAGCGGACTGTCTAAGTTATATGGTGGTATTTATACATTTTCTAGTGGTAGGAGAGGGTGGTGATTGGGATGGGTGGAGGTCATTGGTTAATGAAATTTAAAGAAAAGGAAATTCTTTAAAAACTATATTTAGAGTAACGGGCAGAAAAAAAATTCAAGCTAAGTGTCTATAGACAGATTCCCACTGGGTGGCACTCCTGATATGCAATGAGTATTACCTTCCCATTTTTTTTTTAGTCATGTACACTTTACACACACACTATTCAACATATTTTCTGGAACTTAATATACTTTACAATCAAAATCAATCTGACCTATCTTGTATAGAAAAATCCATAGTAGTAGTAATTTACATACTACCGACACCTTACACTACCTAACAAGCTGTCTCTCCACACACTAACAAAATATTCATTTTTATTGGAGTGGGGGAGGGCGGGTCAGTTTAACTGACTGAACATAGGCTGCCCCTGAATCAAATATTTTTATTTTGTCTCTGCGTATACAACCTCTATTCCCCATGATTCCTTTATAACTGTTATACAATACACTGATGATGTCACATTAAAATATATATAGTGCCTGTAAAATAAAACCTTTAAAGGAATTTCAACTTTCCAGCCTCCTGTCACTTTATTCAAGAATTTTTAACTCTATCCACGCACCTCCAACGGAATCTTACACCAAAGATGATTGAGTTGTGTCACGTTGAGTGCTTTTCACAATATTGCATCATAGTTAACTACACAGAAGGAAAAGTTCTATCCAGTGGTGAACCACCAACTTCAATAAATATCTATATATAAAATACAATATGTTGGCACATGGCTTAGTGGTTAGAGCATTGGCCTTGCAATCGAAAGATTGTGAGTTCAATTCTCAGACCGGGTGATGTGTTGTTTCCCTGAGCAAGACACTTTATTTCACATTGCTCCAGTTTACTCAGCTGTAGAAATGAGATGGTAGGGACTGGGATCCATATCATTCCACTGCAAAGTGGTCGTGGAGGTGCCACGGCAAAAAAGCACCCAGCACTCACTGTAAATGAGGTTGGTGTTAGGAAGGGCATCCAGCTGTAGAAATCAAGCCAGAATCAGTTCCCGTCCCACCCTTGCAAGCAGGGAAAAGCGGACGTAAAATGAAATGATGATGATGATGATGATGTTGAAAAGGTAACACACCAGAGAAAGATATACAGTGCGCTATCAATAAAACAGGGAAAAAACCACCAGTGTATGGAATCTATAACCCATGAAAGCAGACTATAGACACGATAATTAAAAATATAAATTAAAGCGTATATAAATACCTCTATAACTACATAACACACGTACAAATCCAAAGAGATGTTTCGCCAGTAATTTGTTGACAGAAATGGAATAACCTCGGTTCATCAGCGTCTGTAAGGCTATACATTTCAGACAACACTAAGAGAATTTTAAAAGTGACTGTCCAGCTACACGTGGGAGAGAGAAGTCACAGCGTGTTTAAGGGCAGTGAACCAGTGGCCTCTGAGGGACGAATTGCTAGAAAGGGCAGCCCAAAACCACTCAGAGAAGTGTGCTCAACCAAACAGAGAGATAGGAAAGACTGTTATAAGGAGCGAAATATCACGATAAATTAACGGAGCCATAGGCCCTCGCCATTCCCTGTAAATAATGTGGTGTAAATTATTGTGGTGAAAATTATTGATAGCGCACTGTATATCTCTCTCTGGTGTGTTACCTTTTCAACATATTGTATTTTAAAGAGCTCAGGATCTCTTCTCCTTTGAGCACATTATTTACAGGGAATGGCGAGGGCCTATGGCTCCGTTAATTTATCGTGATATATATATCAACCTGTTAGTTCTATCGTTACTTTGGTATATTATTGTGTGTTAGATGTTGCCTACCACAATGTTCGATTTGTCAAGCTATTTAAACGTATGTTATTACTCTAAGGACCTAACTTATCGAGTGCTTTGCTAACTCATTTTACTAAATTTCCAATTATATATATATATATATATATATATATATATATATATATATATATATATAGCGGCGATGAATTAGTTCTGCGAGGTTTTTTATATGAAATCGTGTGTTGAAACAGATATTGTTATATTTGGGGAGGGTCATATTTGCGTAATATTGCCAGAATTAATAACAGAACACACTCACTGTTTGGTTGGTTTTCGCTTCTCGCTGTCTTTTATATATATATATCTGCGATCTAACTTACTCGGTCCTCAATGTTGCCATTGACTGACCGGCGGTCAAAAATAATACAGATACAATATAGACACAAACACATATATATAGTTTACATAATTTACATAAATCTTTCGTTGCACATCTGCAACATCGTCAGTGGTGTTATATTCATTGTTCCTCCTGTTGTGTTGTATGTCTACGCCAACAGGACCACCAACAAGACCCGTATGCGGAGCTAATATAGCTAGCAACTACAGGATCTCCTACTTCCTCTCAATGGTTATACGCCCCATAATCAAGATGTCCCCAGATGTATGTGAAAGTACAGAGGACCTCCTCAGCAGAATCAGTGAGTGCAACAAAAACAGGAGCCTATCCAACTGCATAATAGGCAGCATGGATGTGGTGTCACTGTACCCATCCATTAACATTGATTTTGCTGTGAAAAGATGTGTGGAGATGATCATTGAGAGTGAGGTGGAGTTCTGCGACGTCGACACAGACGAACTGGGCCTCCTACTTAGACTTACCTACGACACTGACTACCTAGACAGCCATGACCTTAGATGTTTCTGCCCTAGTAGACCTATAAGAGGTAGACCCCCCACCATAACCTCAATGGCTAAAAAGACCCCCATAGGAAGGTGGATTGGGTGGACCAAAGCTATACGGACCCCCCAAAACACTGATCAGGTAAGAAAAATGGTCGCACATGCAATAGGGGCTAGTATCAAAACTACCCTAAAGGGCCACATATTTAAGTTCAATGAGAAAATCTACACCCAAAATGAGGGAGCAGCCATCGGCGTCAGCATAGCTGGTGATGTTGCCAACCTTTTCATGGTATGGTGGGAAAGGAGACTTAAAGATCTCCTTAATGAAAGCTCCATAGACCTCATCATGTACTCTCGTTATGTAGACGATATCAATATAGTTATAAGAACACCCCACTAGAGAGCACTAACAAGTTTGATTTAGAACGTAGCACGATGGAAAGCATCCAGCAGATAGCTAATTCCATACACCAGAGTATAACTGTAACTATAGACTTCCCTTCCAAACACCCTAACAATAGACTACCTGTATTAGACACAGAACTCTGGATTAACACTATAGACGAGAGAGCCCAAATTCTCCACTCACACTATGCTAAACCCATGGCCTCCAAATACCTGATACTCAAAAACTCAGCAATGTCCAGTAGTGCTAAGTTTAATATTCTGATCGCAGATTTGGTACGAGTGATGAAGAATGTGTCCAGCATGTGCGACCCAACAGAAATGGAAGGACACATCCAACACTTCATCAACCGCATGCAGTTCTCTGGCTACAACCAAAGAGACAGAGTCAGAGTATACGAAGGAGCCATGGAAAAGTATAAGACCCTCATAGAACTGGACAACATGAAAGGAATTTGCCCACTATACAGGAGCAAATCATGGAATAGCTTAGATAGGGCTAGACATAAGATAGGGAAGGCCACATCATGGTACGACAACCAGAGATATCAGAGTGTCATGTTTGTGGACGCCACCCCTGGAGGGAAATTAGCTAACCAGTGTAGAAAGGCCCCGAGAAAGACCCACTTAAAAATAAAGGTGGTAGAAAAGCCAGGAACCACCATAAAATCCCTGATCAGCAAAACCTACCCTTTTAAGAAAACCCACTGTACCAATAGGAAATGTATCATATGTAAGGTGAACCCCCGGATAAACTGTAAAACTAGAAACGTAGTCTATAGCATAAGATGTACAGAGGGTACTTGCAGAAACATGACAACAGCATACATAGGTGAGACAGCTCGTAGCATAGGTGAAAGGATAGACCAACACTGGGGGGAACTAAAAGGACGAAAAAACGGGTCAGTACTATACGAACATGCTAGACAACAACATGACGGTAACATAGACAACATAGAAATTAGAATAATATCTAAACATAGGAATGACCCAGCAGATAGGCAAATCAGAGAGGCCAGTGAAATAGAAATTAGAAGACCAAAGCTAAACAGAAAGAATGAGTGGAACAACAACAACACCCAAACAAACAACACTGACCTAAGAGAAGTATAAATAAGTAAATAAAATTAAATAAAATAAGATAAATAAATACATACACAAGCACATAAACACACACTAGTCACCCAGCAGACACAACACTATACACACTAGTCACACATCACACATAACACTATACACACACGCAAACGCATGCGCAAAGAAGACCAAATAAAATAAGATAAACAAACAAGCAAATAAATAAATAAATATATAGACAGACTGAACAAAAAAATGGCGTAGACATACAACACAACAGGAGGAACAATGAATATAACACCACTGACGATGTTGCAGATGTGCAACGAAAGATTTATGTAAATTATGTAAACTATATATATGTGTTTGTGTCTATATTGTATCTGTATTATTTTTGACCGCCGGTCAGTCAATGGCAACATTGAGGACCGAGTAAGTTAGATCGCAGATATATATATATAAAAGACAGCGAGAAGCGAAAACCAACCAAACAGTGAGTGTGTTCTGTTATTAATTCTGGCAATATTACGCAAATATGACCCTCCCCAAATATAACTATATATATATATATATATATATATATATATATATATATATATATATATATATATATATATGTATATATATATATACGTAAACAAAACCGTTATTTCTCTAACTAGATTTTGAAGACCAAAACAATGCGTATAAAGAATGTTAAATTGCCAAGATAACAAAAGAATCTTACCTCAGTAAATTTAACGATCCCAAATATTTTCGGGTTTAAAAACCCATTAGCCACTATCTCTAATTTGGTTCTCGAAGCGCTTGTATTTATAAGAATACTATAGCTAGAAGAACGTGTATATGGTTTTGGAAATAATAGCCAGGCCATTTGCCTATCGTCTGTCAAGTGTCTGGGGTCACAGGTGAAGTGGTATATAACATTTCATTTATCATAGTTGCCTTTTGACGGGACAATGGTAAGAATTCCTAACAATAGGTGGTTTTAGAGGCGAGAATTTTTAGATTCGATTTCAAATCTCGGCCAGAGATATGGGGTTTTCTGGGTACCTTCATAAACAGAGAGAGAGAGAGAGAGAGAGAGAGAGAGAGAGAGAGAGAGAGAGAGGGGGGGGATAGAGTGAAAGAGATAGTGGTTGTGAGAGAGTAGATTGAAAGGGAGACATAGAGAGGAGAGGAGATTGGAGGAGAGAGAGAGCTGGTGGTGTTGTTGTGTATATATATGTGAGTGTGTGTGTATGTATATATGTGTGTGTGTATGTGTGTGTGTCTATGACCAGTGTATATAGATCACAGACACCTACATATATATACACACACACACACATATCATGGTGTATTTTTGTTAGAGGTGCCTACTGACTGTAGGTTTCGCTTTGTACTTAGGCAAGGCGGGTCTTCTGTATTACTGTGTAGCGCCAAAGATCTTGGTCCAAAGATCTTGGTCCAGTGACATTGTCTTGGAGAGGTGTAAGTGTGTGAGGTCGTAATTTATCAAGTCGTCCCAGGTTTTTCTGGGTCTGCCTACTCCGTGGCTACCGTCTATTTTTATCGCCCTGCACTTTTTTTATACAGCTGTCGTCTTTCATGCGCATCACGTGACCATACCAACATAGTCTTTTCTTTTTAAACATTTGATTCCTCTTATTCCTAATTTTTCCCTTAGTTCGTTTATGCTTTGCCGTTCACGTATATTACTATTACACATCCAACGGAGCATGCAAGCTTCGTTCCTCTCCAGTCTGCGTATATCCTCTGCACACAATGCCCAAGTCTCACTGCCATGTAACATTGCTGTTCGTATGCAGGCATCATACAGCCTGCCTTTCATTTTTAGAGAGAACCCTTTAGCGGCCAATAGTGGTATAAACTCTCTGAACTTTTTCCATCCCGTTCTGACTCTAGCTACTGTATGTATACAAACACACACATTTATATATATACATATGCACATGTATATATATATGAGCCTTCCAGTTTCATTTCACATTATATACATGTCTGTGTATATTTTAATTATTTAAAAATTATTTTTAAGTGACCATGATTTAAAAAAAATATTTTGAAGCAAACGTGACCCAATGGGTCGCGGGTGGTCTAGTATATATATATATATATATATATATATATATATATATATATATATATATATATATATATATATATATATATATATATATAAAATTCTTTGTCTGTCTGTCTGTTCGTATGCATTCTCAAATGGCTGGACCAAATTTTACAAGGTGATAGTATGAGACACCCGGGAGTGTCAACATGTAATTTTTATTTTTATTTCGATTAAAAAATTATATTTTATCTAAAATAACCTTTCTATAGTAAACCACGACCACAATGACGTCACATTGTATATGAATGTGTATTCGTCTGTGAGTGTGTTTGTGTTTACGAATTCGTTACATACAGATACAGATACATAAGTGATGACAGACAGGTGTGTGTGAATGTATGTCTGTGTGTGTCTGTCTTAGTATGTGAGAGTGTGTGTGTTTTTGCGAGTTTGTTACATACATTAGGCCTCAGAGAATTAAACACACACACATCTGTTTTATAGCAATACTGTTTTACAGTATTACTGTTTAACAATATTACTGTTTTTTAATATTACTGTTTTACAATATTACTGTTTAACAATATTACTGTTTTTTAATATTACTGTTTTACAATATTACTGTTTTACAATACTACTGTTTAACAATATTACTGTTTTTTAATATTACTGTTTTACAATATTACTGTTTTACAATACTACTGTTTAACAATATTACTGTTTAACAATATTACTGTTTTTTAATATTACTGTTTTACAATATTACTGTTTTACAATACTACTGTTTAACAATATTACTGTTTTACAATATTACTGTTTTACAGTATTACTGTTTTTCAATATTACTGTTTTACAATACTACTGTTTTGCAGTATTATTGTTTAACAATATTACTGTTTAACAATATTACTGTTTAACAATATTACTGTTTAACAATATTACTGTTTTTCGATATTACTGTTTTACAATATTACTGTTTTACAATATTACTGTTTTTCAATATTACTGTTTTACAATAATACTGTTTTTCAATATTACTGTTTTTCAATATTACTGTTTTTCAATATTACTGTTTTTCAATATTACTGTTTTACAATATTACTGTTTTTCAATATTACTGTTTTACAATATTACTGTTTTTCAATATTACTGTTTTACAATATTACTGTTTTTCAATATTACTGTTTTACAATAATACTGTTTTTCAATATTACTGTTTTACAATATTACTGTTTTTCAATATTACTGTTTTACAATAATACTGTTTTTCAATATTACTGTTTTACAATACTACTGTTTTGTAGTATCACTGTTTTACAGTATTATTGTTTTACAATATTACTGTTTTTCAATATTAGTTTTACAATAATACTGTTTTTCAATATTACTGTTTTACAATATTACTGTTTTACAGTGATACTGTTTTACAGTATTACTGTTTTACAATATTACTGTTTTACAATACTACTGTTTTACAGTATTACTGTTTTACAATATTACTGTTTTACAATATTACTGTTTTACAATATTACTGTTTAACAGTATTACTGTTTTACAATATTACTGTTTTACAATATTACGGTTTTACAATACTACTGTTTTACAATATTATTGTTTTACAATATTACTGTTTTACAATATTACTGTTTTTCAATATAATTGTTTTATAGTCATACTGTTTTTCAGTATTACTGTTTTACAATATTACTGTTTTTCAATATTACTGTTTTACAATATTACTGTTTTTCAATATTACTGTTTTACAATATTACTGTTTTTTTTTTTACAATACTCCTGGAGTGAACAAAATTCAAAGTTTCTAGTTGAAATACCAATACACCAAAATATGGTTTATCAACTTAGTCAATCTGTCTCTTTGAAAGTGGCCCATCCCAAATACAAGAGAGACTAAAACACAGAAATAAAATCCTTTTACAAAAACAATATTACTTTTTTACAATATTACTTTCTCATGATATTACCTTTTTTTTTAATAATATTGCTGCTATCTGTTTAATAAGTGTAGTGGAAGCTAAAATATGGAGAATGAAGAGACTAGTCAAAAACTTCAAACAAAATGAAATATTTCTAAAAAATAAACAAAGACTTTACTAGAGAACTGAAGAAAACAATACAAATAAATAATACACAATCATGTTTCTGCCTAACCAGAGACAGACTAGCCATGTGGTCACTGGCTGGAGCAATGACCAGTAAATAATAGGGCTGGGTAATATAGAAAGAAAAAAGATTGAAAAATGTCATGAAAAACTGGAGTCATAGACTCTGCCCAAATATGGAATAAAAATGGAATGTGCCTCAGATGAGCAGTGAAAACACACCACTGGACCTCAACAGTCTATTAAGCAGTGTTACATTAGCTGAGCAGTGAAAACACACCACTGGACCTCAACAGTCTGTTAAGCAGTGTTACATTAGCTGAGCAGTGAAAACACACCACTGGACCTCAACAGTCTGTTAAGCAGTGTTACATTAGCTGAGCAGTGAAAACACACCACTGGACCTCAACAGTCTATTAAGCAGTGTTACATTAGCTGAGCAGTGAAAACACACCACTGGACCTCAACAGTCTATTAAGCAGTGTTACATTAGCTGAGCAGTGAAAACACACCACTGGACCTCAACAGTCTGTTAAGCAGTGTTACATTAGCTGAGCAGTGAAAACACACCACTGGACCTCAACAGTCTGTTAAGCAGTGTTATATTAGCTGAGCAGTGAAAACACACCACTGGACCTCAACAGTCTGTTAAGCAGTGTTACATTAGCTGAGCAGTGAAAACACACCACTGGACCTCAACAGTCTGTTAAGCAGTGTTACATTAGCTGAGCAGTGAAAACACACCACTGGACCTCAACAGTCTGTTAAGCAGTGTTACATTAGCTGAGCAGTGAAAACACACCACTGGACCTCAACAGTCTGTTAAGCAGTGTTACATTAGCTGAGCAGTGAAAACACACCACTGGACCTCAACAGTCTGTTAAGCAGTGTTACATTAGCTGAGCAGTGAAAACACACCACTGGACCTCAACAGTTTGTTAAGCAGTGTTACATTAGCTGAGCAGTGAAAACACACCACTGGACCTCAACAGTCTGTTAAGCAGTGTTACATTAGCTGAGCAGTGAAAACACACCACTGAACCTCAACAGTCTGTTAAGCAGTGTTACATTAGCTGAGCAGTGAAAACACACCACTGGACCTCAACAGTCTGTTAGTTTGAGTTGCCTCATTTTAAGATCCAGTTTACTTCTGCCCCCTACACAACTTTTAATAAAAGTTATCAGTAGAATACTAGAAAACTTGTGATGCTCTACTGTATTTGTGGATCATATATATATAGGAAAAAGTATGACCCCGACGGCAGAGCTCAAGCCATTTCGACGGCTATTTCTGGACTAAATTAGAATTTTTAGCCAGGCTAAAAATTCTAATTTAGTCCAGAAATAGCCGTCGAAACGGCTTGAGCTCTGCCGTCAGGGTCATACTTTTTCCTATTTCCCACTCTACTACCCTAAGTATTGAGTACTCTGGTGCGTTATGGTCCATCTGGTTCCTTACCACAATTCCTTTGTTTTATATATATATATATCATATACTCAGTTAGAAACTCAAAATAGTCTTTTACAATTAAATAGCTCTAAGAAAGAAGTTTTTCTGAGCCGTGTAATATAATTGAACATACAAGAGAGATAAACACAAATATAAACATACATGTGTTCGAATTGTAAAGGACCAGGTTTGCTCGGGTGAAAAAATACTAACTCTAACAATATGGTTTGCCAGACTTAATTTAAAGTAGTAAATCAAGAAAAAGAATAACAAACCTATATTGGGCAACTGCCTGAAAACACCTATAGGTTTGTTATTCTTTTTCTTGATTTACTACTTTAAATTAAGTCTGGCAAACCATATTGTTAGAGTTAGTATTTTTTCACCCTAGCAAACCTGGCCCATTACAATTCGAACACATGTATGTTTATATTTGTGTTTATCTCTCTTGTATGTTCAATTATATATATATATTAAAAACAAAGTGAGGTTTCACATGAAGGTCTTTATTGATTATACATAGTTACAACTGCTTCACAGATAGTTGGCTCAGGCTCTATATTATACAATAGGCCCAACACCAGCCCAATCTGCTCATCAGACTTGTTGATAAAGTGAAACCAAGGTCTCTTCTAAATGCATCCCGTACCACACCACCAAATATTGGTATTAACCAATAAAAATGAAATCAAATTAAATCATTTAATTGATTGACGAAAGTTTCAATTAACATAATACGAATATTCATTTCTGCTATATTAATCACATCAGAATCTATTAAATAACATTAATATTTACCAACACATGTCCATAAGATCCACAAGTCCGAAAATCTTACCATAGACTATAAAATCACATTTGAACTTTTAAATATTCTTTGTCTTTATATGGTTGTATTATCAACTCATCTAAACTCTTATATATATGAAGGAATTTGTTGTTTACTTGAAGCATTGTATATGGTATAAAGAATTCAAAGCTGGAATGCCACAACAATGCAGGTTTGGACGGAGAAAAATTTAAAACATAGGAAACAGGGTTTGTTTTTTTACCTTAATTTATTCATATGACCTGATATTTCGAGATTAATATCTCTTCTTCCAAGGAAAATAAAGGAACTTTTCCAGTGTCCATGTTATAACAAGCCACATTAGACACTGGAATAGTTCCTTTATTTTCCTTGGAAGAAGAGATATCCTGACTCTTTATAATACAGCAATACTCTACTACCCCAAGTATTGAGTACTCTGTTGAGTAATGGTCTAGTTTCAAACATGTTCTATTCTGATTTATAAATGTTTTCAAAACATGGCTGCCCTTCTGTTTGTTCATGAATGATTTTTATTATTTCCTTATTAGTTGTTTATGTTTAGTTTTCAACAATAACACTCTATGTTATAGATAGTTAACCAACGGAAAGTGTTGCACTTCTTTGACCGATGTAACAATTTTGGTCACGAGATTCACAACTTTCATGTTTACAGTGGTAATTAGCAGAATGTTGTGATTTACTAGTCTGTGGTATTGTATTAATGGGGAGGTATTTCATTAATCTAAAACAAGGAGCCACCCCAACACATGTACATGCCACAGAATTAGATAGGACTACAATAGTTGATAACACTATAATTGTAATATATACAATTTCACACCAAACAACTATGAAGGCTTTACAGTATCAAAAAATAAACCAAATATTAACACACAGATACAGCCAGCATACATGAAACCAGTTACAATAACTGCCATACTTCAACCACCTACCATTCCCATGATACTCTTCAACCACTGCTAAGCACATGACCAATATTCCACAAATATAAAGATTCTGGTTCTGAACATGGCTCTGTGGAATCCCAAAAACATTAACACATACATTGATTTAGGCTTGTTATTGTTACAAAATAAATATAAAGAATAAGGAAATATGAAATATCCTTAATGACCAGGATCTAACTCGGCATGCCTTCAAAGTCAGAAAACAGCACAGCTCCCGTGACTTTAGGAAACATATTTTCATGCTCAGAGTTGCTGAAACATGGAACAAACTACCTGCATCAGTTGTTAGCAGTTGGGACACTGCATCTTTTCAAACCTCCATGCTTCTTTAAATTGGCCAACACTACACCTGATATTCCCCCTCCATTCACACGCACGCATGTATCTGTGTGTATATTATGACTCATAAACTGTTCACTTTCATGACATTATGCCCCTTTGATGAGTTGTAGTGCACCTGAGCACTGTACATAATAATTTCATTATTATATTATTATAGTCATGTTTTAATTATAACATTTCCCTACTTATACAAGAAAAGCTGTTCTCTCTATATAGACATGTGTATGTGATAAACACAGATGTGTAATAGCAATAAATATAAAGGTGTATCTGAGAAAATATGAGTGTATGTGAGGGAGGGGAGAATCATGATACACATAGTTGCACTCACACAGAGGCACACTTTTAAAACCTCTTTTATCTTACTCATCTATGTTTACCATGTGCCACATGGTAAACATGTGGCACATGTTTGTTGATTTTCTATTGTGATGAGAGAGGTGTGTGTGTGTGATAAAGGGAGTGTTTCAATCTATCTATCTGTATGTATTTGTGTGTGTGTGATGAAGGGAGTGCTTTAATCTATCTGTGTGTGTGTGTAAAAATAGAAATGGAAGGGGTGGGGTTATTATGTCAAAACATGCCAGTCAGAACTAATTGCCTGATGATAAACTATCGTCTCACTCAATTAACTCCTAAGAAGCTTTTCTTCAAAGTTCAAACTACTTTTCACTAACACCTAACTTCCTGTCGAGAAGTATTACACTCATTATACACGTGTACATAAACATTAGAAATTAATACACACTCACTATATATATATTGACATGCTCCTGTCTTTCTGTTTAGCTGCATGCCATTACTTCTGATATTATCAAAAGCTAATAAATGATTAGTTGTTTATTTATCTTAATCTTTATTGTGTAAAAGGAAACCAATGACAACATCTTAAAATTCACTATTGTGTACGTATGTATATCCGTAACACAGCCGGATATATGTTTACAGACACGCACACACACATATATATACATACATATATATATACGTGTACACACCCATTTACATGCATACAGACAGTCATATATAAATACTTATCTTAGTAGGGAACTTCAAAATCGTTTCATAGTTTATTACAAACATCATTGAATAGACAATGGATAGTATCACATGTGTTTTATGTATGTCCTGTTTATTACTGGGCACTACTCCGTTCATTGAAGCATATTTCTACCAAAATGGTGAGATTTTATACTTTATCCTTTTAAAAGTTATAGAATATTTTATATATATATATATATATATGAAAGGTATTTTATTACAATTGTATAAATTTACAGTAGAATAACGTTGCAGATATGTTTTAAATATATACATAAATAATATTACAAATTGCTTGCAATTCGTTCAGAAGGACGTTACAAATATAATGTCTAAGCTTTGTATAATAACACAATAATATAGATTCATTGAACAAAAATGATAAAGAATAAAGAAGGGGTGGGGGTCAATTCACCACCAAGTGCGACAATCTGCTGCACCTCACGCCTTAGGGCTAACTGCTCACTTTCAGGCAAGCCAGCACGCTCGCAACATTATCACAGGTGATGGCGAGGCTGAGGTGCTGAATTAACCAGGCACCCTCACGGGCATCACTTGACACCTCAGTATTTAGAAACTATATGACAATATCTATGATTATCGATCTAAAATTACGCACCGCAAACACATATATATTAATATTTAGTTTTCGCTCCTTGTTTAGCCCTTTCTAATTAAAAACACTGTCTACGTTTTTCAAATAATAGGGATTAAGTAATATAATTAACATTCTTATTAAGCTGATGTTTCGAACACGACTCAACAAAGTTTTTTTACATATAATTCTGAAGAAAGGTTCATAGATAAATATAAACAATTTAAAACAAAATTGTTTTTTTAAATTTTTTTATCGTTATTGAACCAAGGGTGATTTTTATGCGATTTATTAGCGTAAGTTAACTATTGACTTTCCAAAGTGTTATTGTTTAGTGACAGAACAGGAAACTATATATCGTTAGAGTTTCTTCGAGGCAAAACTATTATTTTTTTTTTTTATTTGAACTAATATCTATGTCTATATATATATATATATATGTGTGTGTGTTAAGTATTTCTGTAGAAAAGGTAAAGAAAAGAAGAGTGCTCTATGTATAGTACAGAGCTATTTAATTATATAATAAACAATACAATATAATTATTCCATTACCAAAGTTTCAAGAAACTAGACGATCCTTACAGAAACGTCCAGCCCGTTCATCAGATGAAATAGTTATCTATTAGGATATCTATTTCATCTGATGAACGGGCTGGCGGTTTCTGTAAGGATCGTCTAGTTTCTTGAAACTTTGGTAATGGAATAATTATATTGTATTGTTTATTATATATATATATATATATATATATGTAAAGATTCAATATAGAAATTACAAGACTACAGCTGTTCTATTCGAAGGAAATCGTCAGGAAAGCTATATTTATATGTATGCTAGTATACACACACTCAAGCCAAAGGTCAGGTGATTCAGTATGGACCTACGATTTTTATTTTTTAATCTCCTGTTACATGTAAGTACTTCATGTACACATTTATATGTATATACCACTTTGTTCCACGCATTCAGACCAGTTCCCCATCTTTGAGAATACCTTCATCCTTCTACCTGTCATGGAAGCCGTGAAAAAGATCATAAGCATTGATCTTTCCTCACCTACTGGACAATAAAAAACTATATACCCTCAAAGCGTACATAAATCATAAGTATTTTAAACGCTTTACTAAAAAAAAATTAAACAGTTTGAAACTGACGCCTACATTCTACACGTGGTCTAGATCTATTACCAGCTCTTAGCGGGAAGGGGGATGACATTTTACGTCTGACCTATGTCTATTACCAACTTTGTTGGGCGGCGGGTGGGAGTGCTACATTTTGCAATATGATGTTGGGGGAACGAATATGAAACCCTGCTCCGAAGCCTTTTGCCTTATTATTTTACTTCTTCCACTAATATTCTATCATACGTAACCTATATGTAAGCTAAAACTTTTAACAAAACAAGCCATACTTGATTGCGAGTAACGGCTAAAGTATATATATATATATATATAAACGTTAGAATATGTGTAATAAGGCCAAGACAATGCAGGTATGGACATAGAAAAAAGAATGCAATAGTGAAAGATATTGATGTGAATTCGTCTTTCACCTTGAATTTATTTAAATGTCCTTAATTTTCGAGATAATATCTCTTCTTCGGAGGAAAGTAAAGGTCTCAAACCAGCGTCTTTAAATCTCTAATGAAGCCATGCTGACCGGAAATAGTATAGAGTATCTGTTCTAACTTTAATATCAAAGAATTAAAATTAGGTGGATAAAGAGTAGTCTCCCTTTAAGAGGGGTTTGTTTATGTTTTGTTTTTGTTTTTGTTTTGTTTTTTTTTTTAATTTTATATGCGTGGGAGAATGCATGAAGGTGTAGGTATGTGGGTGTGTGTGTGTGAGTGTGGGAAGATAGGTCTAATCGTAAAAGTGGGGGGTAGGTGTTATCTGGTGTTAGAACTGATTTTGTGTGTGTATGTGTGAGAGAGAATAAGTGGAGGTGTGCGCGTGCGTGTGTGTGGGGTGTGTAAAAATGGGGCTAGAGGCCCTATCAGGTTATAAATTGGGTGTTGAGCTCTAGTCTATTATTGATTGGTGGATGTTTTCTATCTATAATAAGTGCTTCCTTGATTCTAAGATTGCCGAGGTTTCTTTCCTTAGTTTCTATCCTAACTGTTATGTTTTTATCGGTGTTTTTGCATTTAACTAGGTGTTTCTTAAATGAGGAAGCGTTAGTATTGAGGTGTTCTTTTATTCTTATGTGGAGTGGTCTGGTGGTGCTACCTACGTAGAAGTTGTTGCATTTGTCACACTCTAGTCTGTATAACTATAATCTCCTCCCATATATATATATATATATATATATATATATGTATGTATGTTCTGGTTTTATAATTTCACAAAGTTTTACCAATAGAGAGAGAGTCGGTTTCTAACATAGACACAAGACTCTCGTTGGAATGTACACATCAACTAGGTAGATATGTATGTATGCATGCATGTGTAGATATGGATGTTATTGTATGTGTGGATGTGTATGTTTTGAGTTGTATGTGTGCATGTGTATATGCTTTGTATCTGTACATGTGTATATGCAGTTATTAGATGCAACATTTTTGGAATGTTTTACATATTTTTACTGTTACATTAATGGATTGTACTTGTAATTTCCTAACTAGTTGTGTTCTTTCTGTTCCTGTGAAGCCTAGCTTCTCAAGATTTGTATTGAGGCAGTTACTAACATATCCCAGTGTCGTATGTATGTGTGTTTGTGTGTGTGTATATATATATGTATGTATGTATATATATATATTATGTCAGGTCACCAGTTGGTGCTACTGGTAACATGTATCCCAGTACAACCTGTCCCATGGTCGGGTCGTTGGCGACTAAACTGGCAACCCCACCAAGGTTTCTTGGTGAGGAGGGTGACTTTGGACATCCTGCAGGACTAAAATCAAAACCTGGCAAAGGAGCTCCTAAGAGTCAATGGCCATCGAAAATCACCGGGAGAGATGACCCCTTAGCCTTTGTCAAGGCAGAATTCTAGGAGAAGGAAAACTCTGATATAACACCTGCAACCCTGATGGTATCCAATGATGTTGACTTATTCTTCTTTTTGGTAAATATCATCTTGGTTAAGAGAGTGGGACTGGCTTTGTGCAGTGCCTTTTCTCACTATAAAAGCTTCACGGCACAGGCATTGCTTTATATCTGGAGATCTCTCTACACTTGTCGTCACATGGTACCAAGGGCCCAACACTATGTATCAATAATTGTCACAGGTGTAGTGTTTGTACCAGAGTTTTCAAGTCGCTGGCTGGACTAAAAGTCACACTTGTTTAGCGCATCGGTAGGGGTTCTCCTACATGGATATAAAGTAGTGGCCGTACTCGAAAACGAGTTGGCAGCCACCATGTATGTATGTATGTATGTATGTATGTATGTATGTATGTATGTATGTATGTATGTATGTATGTATGTATGTATGTATGTTGGGCCCAGCACTATGTGTCAATAATTGTCACAAGTGTAGTGTTTGTACTAGAGTTTTCAAGTCGCTGGATGGACTAAAAAGTCACACTCGTTCAGCGCATCGGTAGGGGTTCTCCTACATGGATATAAAGTAGTGGCCGTACTCGAAAACGAGTTGGCAGCCACCATGTATGTATGTATGTATGTATGTATGTATGTCGGCCGGCCGGCTATTCCCAGTGAATGTTTTGGTTGCCGACTCTGTGCAAGACATTTTAGATCATTGTCTGGGCTAAAAAGCCACATTCGATCGCAGCGCTGTTAGTTGCTATCGCGTGTGTGTGTATAGGTATGTTTATGTATGTATGTGTGTGTGTGTGTGTGTATATATATGTATATCATTATTGTTGTTGTCGTTATTATTATTATTATTATTATTATTATTATTATTATTATTGTTATTGTTATTAATGTATATGTGTGTATGTATATATATATATGTGTATATATGTATATGTGTGTATGTATATATATATATGTGTATATATGTATATGTATGTGTGTATATATACATATCTATATATATATATATATATATATATATATATATATATATATATTTTTATTTATTTATTATTTATTTTTTTCTCCTCGTGCAATGGCCATACTCGATAACGAGGAGGCAGCCATCATGTATGTATGTATGAATGATTAGGAAGAAAAATATATTTTTTCCCGGGGTTAAAAAATGTTTAAAACAAGTTATTTTACTTTCTGTGAAGTGTCAAAACATTAATTAATTTATTTATTATCAATAACATTAATTAATTAATTTATTTATTAATTAACAATTACCGGTTTCAGCATTTTATGCATTTTCAAATTGTATGAGTGGGCGAGAAAAAAAAAAGAAATTTGTGTTTGTACAAAATGTAGAACAGAAATTAAAGTCATGTTAAACATGTTAGAGGAAGTAATGGGGAATTACAAACATGTTTTTTGAAGAGAAGCAGTGCAAGCATTGTTTTTTTAGTCCGGGACGGCCATTTGCCTCCTCAATCTCAACTATTTGTGTTTGTACAAAATGTAGAACAGAAATTAAGCTGATGTTAAACATGTTAGAGGAAGTAATGGGGAAAAGGAAATATTATTTACAAACATGGTTTTTGAAGAGAAGCAGTTGTTAGCCCTTTCTTTATTGTATTTCTAATGGAAGACAAGTTTGAAATAAATAATGGAAGAAGTTTGAAATAAATAATCAACAATTTGGAAGAATTTAGTAATATAACTCATTTTGTCATCATTAAGCAGGTGTTTGGAACATAACAAAGCGTCTTACATACGTACAATTATAATGAAAAGTTTTAATATAAAATAAACACTTTAATCCTTTCATTGCCATAATTATAATGAAAGCCAATCTATGATTTTCAAATGAATTTTTAAATAATCGTGAATTTGGAGGAAAACTAAGTTTGTCATTATTAAGCTGATGTTTGGACCATAATAAAAAAAAAACCTTACATAAAATTATGATGGAAGATTTTTTAGATAAATATATAACACTTGAAAACAAATAGATTTGTATTGTAGAAACACCGGCGGTTTCAGTCGGTTTAGTATCAAAACGTTTTAATATTTCATTATAATGATTGAAATATAGGTTAACATTTTTTTCTTTTTCTATTTAAATATAATTAAACATGGATATTAAGCCACCAGCTGTGTTATTATATAACGTTGAAAATGTCACCAAAATATTGGAAATGTTGGGTGATATATAACTTCATTTCATTTTTAATCAATTTGGTCTCATTTCGAATTTGAATACGAAATCGATCTTTAAACACAAATTTGAGCAATCCTTTGTTTTAAAATCACAAACGACATCTAGTCATTTCCGCGAATGAAAATGACATTTAAAAAAAAATTCTAAATACATAATCGTAATATACACCTTCGAAAAATCTACTTCTGCAAAATATACATTAAGAAAGTTGTGAGTTGAGTACAGTAAACTGCAGTACACCACTTGATCTTGTTTCCCTACATTTTTAACAATGTATACTTTGCAGCCATTGACCCGCTGGAAGGAGTGTTTGAGGACTCTGCTCCCACGACCCTCTTAGGAATAAGAGGGTGAAGAAGAACTCTTCTGATATCAAACTTCCTGAAACTGTCCCTCGTTCTATACTTGTTTTAAAATGTTCATATTTATCTAAAACCTCCAACCATAATTTTACGTAAGAACTTTTGTTCAGTTATGTTCCAAACACAGAGAGAGAGAGAGACACTGGAAGCTGGTCATCTATGATGGAGTTTAACAGTTTGATACAGATGGAGAGAGATCATTTGTGGATAAGCTTAACAATTCAACATAACTGGAGAGAGAGAGAGAGAGAGTTTAACGGTTTGATACAGATAAAGAAACAGAACATCTATGGTGGGGTTTAACAGCAGTGAGAGATCATATATGATAGATGAACAGAGGAGAGACAGTTCAATCTATGGGGGTGCTGAACAGTGGAGAGGATATATATGATTGAGTTTAACAGTTCAACAGAACTAGAGACACATGCCATTTATGATGAAACTTATCAGTTCAACCCAGCATAAACCACCCATAAACATGGGTATAGAAAGCAATGTAAAGTGACCAACACAGCTCCTTGCTTGTGTAGAAATCAGTGTGACAAATTAAGCCTCTCTTCTCATGTGTAGAATGCAGTGTAAAGCAAGCAACACAGCCCTTCTTCTGTGAGATAAGAAATACTCAGTCTTTGATCAGGCTTGTGGATCTCACATTTACCCACATAGTTTCATAAGGGTCAACAGATGTTAAATATGGAGAACAATCATCCTTGACACCAAAAGATTGCATGTGTGTGTGTGTGTGTGTGTGTGTGTGTGTGTGTGTGTGTGTGTGTGTGTGTGTGTGTGTGTGTGTGTGTGTGTGTGTGCAATAGTCCAATATCTATACTAATCAACACCATTCAATGACAGGTGATTAATTTGATCCTAATATAATTAGACACTGATTCTGTTGAAGTTCATTGCCATGAGCATGTTTATATCTTGACACATATACACGCATGTGTATATATATATATAAAGAAGGCACATGACTTAGTGGTTAGAGCATTGGCCTTGCAATCCAAAGGTTGTGAGTTCAATTCTCAGACCGGGTGATGTGTTGTTTCCTTGAGCAAGACACTTTATTTCACATTGCTCCAGTTTACTCAGCTGTAGAAATGAGATGATAGGGACTGGGGTCCCTATCATTCCACTGTAAAGTGGTTGTGGAGGTGCCACAGAAAAAAGCACCCAGCACTCACTGTAAATGAGGTTGGTATTAGGAAGGGCATCCAGCTGTAGAAATCAAGCCAAAATCAGTTTCCGTCCCACCCTTGCAAGCAGGGAAAAATGAAATGATGATGATGATGATATATATATATATATATATCTAGCTGTTGAAACGGTAAGAGCTCAGTTGCTGGGGTCCCGACTCTTTATATATATATATATATATAAAGACACACATATATGTATATGTATGTAAGTATATATATATATATACACACACACACACGCACACGCACATATCTGTGTGTGTCTTTATATATATATTGGACCTCTGCAGCTGAGCTCTTACGATTTCAGCAGCTATATATATATATATATACACACACACACACACACACACACATACACACACACACACACACACACACACATATGTATATATATATATATATATATATATATATATATGACATGTGAAGTGATCAAGGATTTATTGGAGCTGAATAAAACCTTGTTTGATATTAGCAATAAGATGATTAGCTTAATTGTCTGAATAATCTCTTATATATACCTGCTATAATAGACTCTCTGAATCTTGTAGTTGTGGCTACTCATTGGTACATTCATCATCATCATAATCAATTTAATATCTATTTTCCATGCTTGTATGGGTTAAACAGGCTGTCACAATCTGTAACTAGATAGATCGGTTGGCAGTGTTTAATGTTTTGTTTTTGGCTTGGTTTCTAAAGCAAGATGCTGTCCTAACACCAGTATGTACAGAGTGATACCAGTACTACCACATTACAGAGTGAACTGGGTGCTTCTTGCTATTGTAGTGTAGTGAGCCCAGCTTCCATGCTGACATAAGTTGAATGAGGACAGATGTGTCTGTTTTTGTTTGCTGGTATGGATGAGGGGGGGGGGGGTCTGCTTTTCCATGTTGGCATGAGTTGGACAAGTAAGATGCAGAGGAAGAATGTGAGTAGGGAGGATTAACGTGGTGGATTTAGATAGTAATGTAGTATTATGATGGGGGGGGGGGGGTGTACAATAGGGGGAATGAAGGAGTGTGTCCAACTTTCCATGGAATATAATAATAATCAGGGCAATGGATTGGCAGTATCGGTAGTGTCAGACACCATGCTTTGCAGCGTATATATATATATATATATATATATGTGTACATGTATGTTTATGTATATGTGTGTATATATATATATATATATGGAGGCACATGGCTTAGTGGTTACAGCATTGGGCTTGCAATCGAAAGGTTGTGAGTTCAATTCTCAGACTGGGTGATGTGTTGTTTCCTTGAGCAAGACACTTTATTTCACATTGCTCCAGTTTACTCAGCTGTAGAAATGAGATAAGAACTGGGGTCCCTATCATTCCACTGCAAAGTGGTCGTGGAGATGCCACGGGAAAAAAGCACCCAGCCCACACTGTAAAGTGGACATGTAGGCGCCACAGAATAAGAGCACCCAGCAATCACTGTAAATGAGTGTTAGGAAAGGCATCCAGCTGTAGAAATCAAGCCAGAATCGGTTCCCGTCCCACCCTTGCAAGCAGGGAAAAGCGGACATAAAATGATGATGATGATGATATATAAGCAAAAGGGATAATCAATTTGTTGGTAATTCAACAAATATAAATGTTTATTTATAACTGATTCAGAGCACTCCACAAGTTTTCTGGAGTATAATATTCAATGATATTTAATAAATGTAAACTATATTTATAAAACCATATTTATTCTATTATATATATTTCAAGGGTACCAAAACTTTGGTACGCTTTCATCAGATAAAATACAAAGTTTGTTTTATAAATTTTGACATAGTCAAGAAAAGATACCTTAACGATTCAAGTTATCCAAGAAAAACTTGAACCGTTAAGGTATCTTTTCTTGGCTATGTCAAAATTTATAAAACAAACTTTGTATTTTATCTGATGAAAGTGTACCAAAGTTTTGGTGCCCTTGAAATATATATAATAGAATAAATATGGTTTTATAAATATAGTTTACATTTATTAAATATCATTGAGTATATATATATATATATATATATATATATTTATTTATTTATATATATAAAATGTTAAGACCCTCTTCCTGCTATATCAAGCGTTAACCTAATATATACTTGCCATATACTGTACTGATTGTGTTATTTCTGTTTACCTTTTATATATATATGTAGAAGGTGAGTAATATTATAGAACAATAAAACTATGCATATATCAGATAAGTAGCACTCAACAGTTGATAGAACTGGAGTATATATTAAAGAAGAAATTAAAAGATGGTTAAAGAAGTTCCATATATATTTTATATATCATTTCATCATTCATCATTTCATTTTACGTCCGCTTTTTTCCCTGCTTGCAAGGGTGGGACGGGAACTGATTCTGGCTTGATTTCTACAGCTGGATGCCCTTCCTAACACCAACCTCATTTACAGTGAGTGCTGGGTGCTTTTTTGCTGTGGCGCCTACACGTCCACTTTGCAGTGGAATGATAGGGACCCCAGTCCTATCATCTCATTTCTACAGCTGAGTAAACTGGAGCAATTTGAAATAAAGTGTCTTACTCAAGGACACAACACATCATCCAGTCTGAGAATTGAACTCACAACCTTTCGATTGTAAGGCCAATGCTCTAACCACTAAGCCATGTGCCTCCATTATATATATATATATATATATATATATATATATATATATATATATATATATATATATATATAATGTAGGAGTTATAAAAACTATCTCTTTCTCTCTATCACCCATCTCTCCCTCTCCACCTTCACTCTCATCTCCTCCCCTTTTTCATCCTCCCCCCCCCCTCTCTAAATAAAATATTTTTCCCAATATCACACATCAATCTAAAACCACTTTTCATATGTTGATTTAAAACTGCACTATCCCCAAGTGTTTTTTAGCCTTCATATCATGTTCTCCTGTTTTATCTGATGAAAACACAAATATTATTGCATGATGATGTTTGTTTTTGAAATGCGCATAATAAAATACATGGAACTCCTTTAACCATCTTTTGATCTTATATTATATATATATATATATATATATCAGTGACTGTGAAGCTATTTTTAAATGTGTGTGGATGGGTAATAAAAGGAAGTGCACACATGTACATATATACAAATTATATACATATTGAATATATATTAATATATCACAAGTTTTGAATATTAAATAATTGAACAAGTTGAACATTTAAACCACTAGAGATGGTAAACTGTACATTAGGTTTTAAAATGGATAAGGTTTAAAAATGATCATCCAGTAGAAACCATGTCAAGAGTATAACTTTGAGCTAGATGTAGTCATCTGCCTGGTCTAACCTCAATATGTGACAACCTGTCTAGTCCATACAAGCATGAAAATTAGACGTCAAAGGGTGATGGTGGTGTGTGTGTTTCGTGTCTTTGTACTTAACTTAGCAGTTCAACAAAAATCTTACTAGGCTTGAAAAAATTAAATACTGCTATTGATATGATCAACTAGATCAAGGTAATGGCCGAGACAAATGACTGAAACAAGTAGAATAGTTTTGATTCAATATATACATTTTTGCCAATGTTATTCATCTTTTTAGTTAGTTTTAATAATTGTGTCTACTTTTGGCACAAGGCCAGCAATTACCCAAGTGGTGCCTTATTTTATCGACCCCATAAGGATGAAAGGTAAAGCCAACCTCCGCAGGGTTTGAAATCAGAACGCAAATGGCCATAACTCTATGCTTCAAAGGATGGTGTTGATGCTCTACTGATACTGCCAATCCACCACCCTTGGTTTTAATAATGTTAATCATTTTATTTTACCAAATCTAGCTTTCGTTTAGGCATGAGAACTAAAGTGTGTATCTATTTATTAGTCATGGCTTCACTGTTGGTTTTGATAAGTATTCAGTTGTTTGATCAACTGTACATCTATCTTGTGTATTTATTATATAAAATATGAACCTAAAACAGAGATTAATTAAGTTTGTTGAGGAAAAATAATTCCATACAAGTATCATTTATACAGCGTCTCATCACCATTGCCATCATTTTATGCTTGTTTTACATGCAAGCATGTGTTGGGTGGGTCACCATGGTCTGAAATTAGATTAGTCAGGGATATGCTAGCATGGGTGGGTGGGTCAATCATAGTCTGAAATTAGATTGATCAGAGACATGCTGGCATGGTTGAGTAGGTCAATCATAGTCTGAAATTAGATTGGTCAGAGACATACTGGTATGGGTTGGGTGGGTCATCATGGTCTGAAATTAGATTAGCTAGAGAACTATGTTTTGTTTTTATATTCCATATTTAGCATGGTTTCTACAGTTGGATGCCCTTCCTATTGTTAGCTACTTTACAGAATGTATTGCGCATATTTTATTGTGAAATAAGTACATCCTTTTTAGAGTGTGTACTGGGTGTGTTTTAGTGTAGCACAAACATTACCACTTTACTGAGTGGTGCATAGATTTAATTCTGACACCGGCACCATCACCACTTTACAGGGTGTACTAGGTGCATTTTGTGACACCAGCACTACTATAAATAATGCAATAGCAATGTTCCAGTGATATTAGAACATAGTAATTCAGTATGACTGAGTTTTATACTGATATGTTAACTAATTACAACTAAATAATTAACTAATTGTAACTAAATAATTAACAAATGATTGCTCTTTTTCTTGTTTAGGTCACATGAAAACTGATCATAGAGTAGATATCTTACATAATGGTCAAGAAGATTTTCCTGAGTCAATTCAGATGGTGTTAACATCACCTCAAACCAAACTGCTACTAAATTACACTAAAACCTCAACACATTTCAATATCCCTATGTATATTTACAAGGGCCTTAATCAATATGATGTTTTGGATATTGGTACAGCAAAGGTATTGATTTTTTTTTTTTTATGCATCTTAAATAAAAAAGAAAAACAAATGAAATGAGATGTTTTTTGGAAAAATAATAATAGACTAGTGGTGAGGGTATTATGCTCACAATTATAAGTTTGTGGGTTCAGTAACTGGACTGGGAAGTGTCTTTGAGCAAGCCACTTCATTACACATAGCTCCAGTTTACAGAGCTGAATAAATGAGTAACAATAGCACCTGAAGTTAACATTATGATGGACCAGCATATATTCAAAGAGAGGGATGTATATAGCCCCAGATCAGTGGTGGTGGCATATAGCTCTGTTTTGTTCAAGCAGAAAGACTGCAATTTGTCAGTCAAAGGATGAAGTATACTTCACATTTCTATGGTTCAAGTTATATTCTGCCCTCATCTGATTGTGACACCACTACACTATAATGAGAAATTCTATGAAGTGAAGGGGAATGATCCAGACATATACAATCTTCATTCTTCAGTCTTTATCACACATAGTAAGAGATTCTAAGTAGCTCACTGTGAATCATCAGCTTCAGTCACATCATGGACTGGTGCCTGCTATATCCTTGGGTTGACCCAAACCTTATCAGTTAAATTGGGTGAATGGAAACTGTATGTAAAGCCTGTCAAATGAACTGCATCTCTTATTTAAAAAGGTTTAGCATTATCAAATATTGTGTCATGCTAATTCTACTTCAGAATTACATTTCGGGTACATGTGCCTGTGGAATATTCAGTCATTTTACATACTAATTCTATGAGAAGGTTGTTTATTTGTGATTCTCAATAGAGATTCCATCATATATATCATCATCATTTTATATTTGCCTTTCCATGCTTACATGAGTTGGACAGTTCTTTTCCAGTACATTCACTATTTATGACAGTCTAGCAACTTCACCATTTTCACCACCTTAATTACTTCTTTGACAATATAACTGCCAACTAATCTGTCTGTCTGTGTGTGTGTGTGTGTGTGTGTGTGTGTGCATTACTGGTGCCAAGATAAAAACCATCCAGACCACCATTTTAGGTGGTAGAGCTTGGCTAAGAACAGAGCCCTGGTGGACACTGACCTGTATGCTAAATTCCTCGCTATAGTCATTGTTAACCCTAATTTTGCTGACTGCTCCCCTATACATGGCTTGTACAGCTTTCAAAAGCTATTCATCTACTCCTAATTTTCTAAGCGCCCACCAGATTATAGCATGGGGCACTCTGTCAAAGGCTTTTTCCAGATCAACAAATGCCAGGAAGAGTGGCTTACTTTTAGCTAGGTACTTTCTTGTAACTGCCTCACAAGGAAGAGGGCATCAGTGGTGCCTTTTCCTGGCACAAACCCAAATTGCATCTCATCTAGTTTTATCCGGTCCCTAATCAACTGCGCTATAAATGTTTCCGTTACTTTCATGACCTGGTCCATCAGCTTTATACCTCTATAGTTTCCTTTATCTAGTGCATCACCTTCATCCATGTAGCAGTTGACAATGATGCTGCTGCACCAATCCTTTGGTATGATACCCTCTGGCTCACAATACGTGTGGTTATGGTGTGACCTACTGATCCAGATGCTTTCAGCTTCTCAGCAACTATACCTGATGGACCAGTTGCCTTCCCAGTCTTCATATCTTTAATTGCCTTACTTACTATGCTGCTGCTGACTTGTACTGCTGGCCCCTCTATAGGGTCCACTTGGGGTAGGGTATCTTTCTCCTATGCATTCTCCTCATTTAGTAATCTTTCATAATGGCTCTTCACATATATATATTATATATATATATTATATATATTATATATATTATATTATATATATATATATTATATATATATATATATATATTATATATATTATATTATATATATATATATATATTATATAATAGAATAATCGAGTATCGGAAAATCAGCTCACGAATTTACGATAAACAAAATCCGACATGAGTGGCAGAGGGCTCAATAATTCAGATAAATCAGAGCTATAACTATCGTTAAGATACCAACACACAAAGATTATGCCTAAAATCACCCAAGCAGCCGAAAAATTACGACCAGGAAGATTCGGGTCACTCAGATAAAATATCAATAAATCAATAAATCATATGAATGTAAAAAACTTACCCGGACCCACTAGAAAGGTGGTAAATCTAGCTTCTTGGGTTTCTACTATTCCTTAATCCGCCCCCTATCAGCCCACATAAAAATATATAAGACTTCTAGGGAGAAGAGGGACCGGAATAACTTTATCAACGGGCCATTGTCCGACGAATGAAGAAATTAACTATAACTAAACGCACATGGAGTCTAGCAAGGGAGATAACCTCTATATTCGCGAAAGATAATCGAGAATGTGGAATACACATATCGAATAAGAGTGCTCGATAGACATGTTATATATATATATTATATATATATTATATATATATATTATATATATATATATTATATATATATATTATATATATATATTATATATATATTATATAAAATATTAAAAAAATAATGAATAAAACAATGAAACAGTTCCTTATATTAAACAAAAAAAGTTCATTATTTAACGATCGTTTCTAGGACATATATGTGTTAGAATTGGCATGCATATTCAAAAGATCTATGTACAAAATTATACAAACTATCAAAGAGAATATACATACCAACACATATATATGCTGTCTTCAGAAATAATGAAGTATATTTATTGATAATAACAATTCAAAATTCCATATGTGGAATACACATATCGAATAAGAGTGCTCGATAGACATGTTATATATATATATTATATATATATTATATATATATATTATATATATATATTATATATATATATATTATATATATATATTATATATATATATTATATATATATTATATATATATTATATATATATTATATATAATATATATATATATTATATATATATTATATATAATATATATATATATTATATATTATATATTATATATATTATATATTATATATATATATATATTATATATATATATATATTATATATATATTATATATATATATTATATATATATTATATATTATATATATATATATATTATATGTATATATATATTATATATATATTATATATATATATTATATATATATTATATATATATATTATATATATATTATATTTATATATATTATATATATATATATATATATTATATATATATATATATATATTATATATATATATGGCTAAAAGTAAACCCCTATACTTAGCTTTCGTCGACTTGGAGAAAGCCTTCGACAGAGTCCCCCGTTCCATTATCTGGTGGGCTCTTAGAAAACTAGGTGTTGACGAATGGCTTGTGAGAGCTATACAAGCCATGTATAAAGAAACAGTCAGTAAGGTTAGAATTAACAACGAATATAGTGAAGAGTTTAGCGTAAAAGTTGGTGTCCATCAGGGCTCTGTTCTTAGCCCCCTACTATTTATTATTGCCCTTCAGGCTATAACAGAGGAGTTCAAGACCGGCTGCCCATGGGAACTCCTATACGCAGATGATCTAACGCTCATAGCTGAATCAATGACCGAACTAGAGAAGAAATTCCAAACATGGAAGCACGGCCTAGAATCAAAAGGCCTTAAAATTAACCTGGCTAAGACAAAAGTTCTAGTTTGTAGGAAAGAAAATATGGCGGCAGTCCCATCTGGGAAATGGCCATGCTCAGTGTGTAGGAAAGGCGTAGGTAGAAACTCCATTTTATGTCCCAAATGCAAAGTATGGGTGCATAAAAGATGTAGTGGGATCACAGGTAAGCTAACTAAGAACATAGATTTTACATGTGGCCGGTGCTCTGGTGCAATAAGTAGCAGCAAGTGCCCACAAAATACTAGCTCCTTCAACTGCGCAGAGGGTTCTATAGAAATAGTGGACAGCTTCCGTTACCTGGGTGACAAAATCAGCAGTGGGGGAGGGTGCTCTGAAAGTACAGTAGCTAGAGTCAGAACTGGATGGAAAAAGTTCAGAGAGCTTATACCACTATTAGCCGCTAGAGGGTTCTCCCTAAAAATGAAAGGCAGGTTATACGATGCCTGCATACGAACAGCAATGCTGCATGGCAGTGAGACCTGGGCATTGTGTGCAGAGGATATACGCAGACTAGAGAGGAACGAAGCTTGCATGCTCCGCTGGATGTGCAATAGTAATATACGTGAACGGCAAAGCATAAACAAACTAAGGAAAAAAATTAGAAATAAGAGGGATCAGATGCTGTTTACTCGAGAGAAGGCTACGTTGGTACGGTCACGTGATGCGCATGAAAGACGACAGCTGTATAACAAAGTGTAGGGCAATAAAGATAGACGGTAGCCACGGAGTAGGCAGACCCAGAAAAACATGGGACGAGCTGATGAATTCCGACCTCACACGCTTACACCTCTCCAAGACAATGTCACTGGACCGAGACCTTTGGCGGTACTCAGTAATAGAGAAGACCCGCCTTACCTAAATACAAAGTAAAAACCTACTACAGTCAGTAGGCATCTCTATCAAAACACCCCCCCGTCCCACCACCTCCACCCCATCCACACCGCCCCTTTCAATGTACAGTTATGTTGG
>OZ024740.1:147137579-147160079 GCA_964016885.1 Eledone cirrhosa | reverse complement strand
ATCTACTTAATAAAGCCCTTACATATGCATTTAAATATACAGATTTAAATATACAGATTTAACTAGTAATGAAATGCACATTATCTTAACTGCACATAAAACATTAATTAAATTTAACAACCACCTCTGGACTAGAGCAGACAGAGATAATAATTTTGATATTACTATGGGATCATCCGACTCGGCACAAATAACAGATCTTGTGGGGCTTTTTATTAACAATACTTTACATAGGAAAATACCGGAGATGACCGGTGGTTTATATCGTGATGATATGCTATTACTTATAGAAAATAATAATAATTGTGAAATAAATAGGAAAAAGAAAAGAAATTATACAATTTTTTAATTGCCTTAATCTTAAAGTAGAAGTAGAGAATAATTATAAAATAGTTAATTTTTTAGATGTAACTTTAAACCTTAACACTGGTCTTTATTATCCATTTCATAAAATAAATGAGAATCTAATTATGTTAACTTTAATTCCAATCACCCCAGATCTGTTAAAAACACTATTGTAAATTCTGTGCAGCAACGTATTTCTAGAATTTCAGCTAATATAAATATATTTGAAGATAAGGCACAATATTATAACAAAGTGTTAGGTAGAGCAGGCTATAGTAATAACATTAAGTACATTGATAATAAGGATGTGCCAACTAACCATAACTATAAATATTATAATAGAAAACCTTACACTAACTCGAAAACCAAAAGAAGAAATAGAACTAGAAATATATTATGGTTCACTCCCCCTTTCTCATTAAGTATTAAAATTCCTATTGCGAAATTATTCTTGAAAGTTGTAGATAAATGCTTTCCTAGAACACACAGGTATTACTCAATATTTAATAGACATACTATTAAACTATCATATTCCACCACTATGAATTTAGCACAGAATATTAATAGAATTAATAATAGAAACTTAAAACATAACCAGAATAGCATTAATACCCCTAGCAGTATCCAATATAATGTTACGGCTCCCAGTAATTTAAATTTAGATAAATGTAATTGTAGAAATAAATCTAACTGTCCTCTAAATAATAATTGTTTAGTTAAAAACATAGTATACAATTGTAATGTAAAAACAAATGTAAACTCTTTTAATTATGTAGGCTCTACCTCCACAGACTTTAAGTCCCGTTTTAATAACCAAAAATGTTCTTTTACGAATATTGGTAAAAAATCTTCAACTTCTCTATCTAACTTACTATGGGACCTGAAATCAAAGAACATTAACTATTCTTTACTTTGGAATATTATCTCCAAAGCTCCTTCATACACTGCTTTATCCAAAAGTTGTTCCCTTTGGGTCGAAGAAATATTCTTTATACTAAAAAGTAACAACTCTATTAATTTGAGGAATAATTTATTCAGAAAATTGACACAAATAACCGAAACTTTTTTAATGTCTCCAAAAGCCCCAATATCGATTCTTGAAAGCCTTTGTAGATCATGTACAGGTTTTGTGCAAGGAGAAGCTGTGTAAAAAATTTCGAAGAAATCGCATGAATGGTTTAAAATATATGAGCCCTCACTAAAAATTGTCCACACACACATACACTCACATACAGAAAATTTCGTCTTTATACAGATATATATATCATCATCATCATCATCATTTTACGTCCACTTTTCCCTGCTTGCAAAGGTGGGATGGATCTTATTCAGCACAGCATCTCTCCACTTGTCACTGTCCTTCGTCATCTCCACTGTGTGCTTCAGTGATCTGAGGTTTGTTCTCACCACCTCCCCCCATGGTTTTCGTGGTCTACCTCTACCACATCTTCCATCAACTGGCATTTCCTGGCACTTCTTCACCCATCGGTCATTCTCTATGCGCATCACACGTCCATACCACCGCAGTCTTCTCTCTCGCACACTACATTCTATCCCTTTCAGACACAATTTCTCTCTCAACACATCCAAGCTGGGTCGTTCACGCACATTGACAATGCATATCCAACGGAGCATGCTTGCCTCATTTCTCTCCAGCCGTCGCATATCCTCTGCAGTTGCTGCCCAAGTCTCACTACCAAGCAGCATTGCGCTCCTCACACAGGCATCATATAACCGGCCTTTCGTACGCAGGAGGAAGCAGCTCCCTAAACTTCTTCCAACCCGTCCTTATTCTAGATACTATGGCCTTGGAACCCCCCCCATGCTAATCTGATCTCCTAGGTACCGGAAGCTATCCACCACTTCTATAGCACCCGCCTGCATTTGAAAAATGTGTCTATCAATGCGACTTCTACTGTCTAATTTCCCTATACATCTACTGCATACGTATTTCTCCCTATCTGTTAGTTTGCCTGCTATCCCACTACATCTCTTGTGTACCCAGTATCTGCATTGTGTGCATTTTATAGAATTTATGCCAGTTCCTTTTCTGCATATCAATCATGGCCATTTCCCTGATGGAATCAGTTTTGTCCTCTTTTCTACGCAACACTTTTGTCTTAGCTAGGTTCACTCTCAGTCCTTTTGCTTCCAACTGCTGTTTCCATAGCCAGAATTTATTCTCTAGCTCCTCTACTGATTCTGCTATAAGAACCAGATCGTCAGCATAGAGAAGTTCCCATGGACAGCCAGTCTTAAACTCCTGTTATGGCTTGGAGGACTATAATGAACAAGAGCGGGCTGAGGACCGAACCTTGATGTACTCCTACTTGTATCTGGAATTCCTCACTAAACTCTATTCCTACCCTGACTTTACTGACAGCACCTCTGTACAAATTTTGCACTGTCCTCACAAGCCATTCCTCAACACCTAGTTTCCTTAGGGACCACCAGATGTCAGATCGGGGTACACTATCAAAAGCCTTCTCTAGGTCAACAAAGGCAAAGTATAGTGGCTTATTCTTCTTTAAGAACCTCTCTTGAAATTGTCTCACCAAGAAGAGGCCATCTTTTGTACTTTTCCCAGGTACAAAACTAAACTGCATCTCATCTAGTTTGACCCTTTCTCTAATTAGTTGTGCTAATATTCTTTCTGCCACTTTAACCTGATCCATCAGTTTTATACGCCTATAATTGCTCCTCTCCAGAGCATCCCCTTTACCTTTGTAGCAATTTATGAGAATACTGCTGCACCAGTCTTTGGGTATGACACCGCCATATATAGCCTGATTGATGATGCGTGCAACCAGTTTAGTGCCTATGTTCCCTGATGCCTTCAGCATCTCAGCAACTATCCCCGATGGTTCAGCAGCCTTACCATTTTTCATTTCCTTAATCGCCTCTTGGACCCTATATTCATCAATCTCAATAGTTGGTGCCTCTGTTGTATCTACTGAGGGTAATTTCTCTCTCTCCCATTCGTTCTTCACATTCATCAGTCTCTCATAATGACATTTCCAGGCCTCCTTTTTCTGATCATTCGTGACACTAAGTACACCGACATCATTCCGGACACATTTATCTTCAACAACATCCTGGTTTACATTGACACACTGCCTTGCAATGTGGAAAACTGCACGCCTCTGATCTCCCCGTTGCAGAACATTGGCAAACCTCCTACTCTCAGCCTCCCTACGTGCTAAGTACACCTGATGCCTAGCTTCTCTCTTAGCAGCTGTATATCCTTCTCTACTCCCACCCTTTTTTCAAGCCAGCCTTCCATGCTAGTCTTTTGTCTCTAATGGCCCTATCTACTATGCTGTTCCACCACCAGGTTATCTCTGTCTGGTTGGAGCTCTGCTCCAGTCACAAGTTTCATCAGTAGCCTGCAGTAAGTTGTCTCATAAGAAATTCCACTTATTATCTATGTCATACGACTCTAAATGGTCTTCTTTTTCATCATACACATCTTGAAGGGCTTTCCTAAATTTGTATTTTATTGAAAGGTCTTTTAGCTTCCACACCTTCCTGTATATCTCATTCCATCTCTTGCTTACTGAGATATTACTAACGACTAACCTATGCTGTGGGTACATTCTTCCCCAGGGTATGCCTTGATATTTGATACCATCTGCCTGCCCTGCTGCTTAACTAGTAAGAAGTCAATCTGGCTTATCTGCTCACCTGATTTGTAGGTTATTAGGTGGTTGGCAGGTTTCTGGAAGTTAGTGTTGCAAATAGTCAGTGTACTTGCATCACAAAATTCAACAAGTCTCACTCCTTCATTTCTTGAGCCATAACCGTGCCCACCATGTACCCCAGTGTAACCATCCTGGAGCTATCCAACATGACCATTGAAGTCCCCTGCTAGCATAACGATGTCTCTGTCCTCTGTCATTGCGGCTGTTTGTAAAAGTTCCTCATAAAAGCAGTTTTCTCTTCTTTGCCTTGGCCTGCTTGGGGAGCATAGGCAGAGATGATTGTCAGTAGTCTCCTGCCTACAACTAATCTAAGCTTAATCATTCGATTATTAACTCGAACTACCTCTATTGTCTTATTGATCCATTTCTCAGCCAGGAAAATGCCTACTCCCCCTAACTCATCATCCTTACCTACCCAGAAAAGCTTATAGCTAAGATGTTTGCCTGCGACTAGTCTCGCAGAGGCACCTCTCCATCTCACCTCTTACACGCAGCACACATCCACATGCCTTCTCTCCAGCATCTCCACTATTTCACCAGATCTACCTGTGAGAGTGCTAACATTAACTGTTGCAACTCTGAGATGCGACGTCTTCATATTTTTGTTGTTTCTATATATTTGTTGCTGTGCTCATAATTGTTTTGGCATTGATACACTGGTTGGATGCCCTTCCTAACACCAGCACCACTTTACAGCATGGACTGGGTGCTTTTATTTGTGCCACCAGCACTAGAGAGGATGTCTTACTGGTCTCATGGGCCCTCTCTACCCCTCCATTTTACAGCCTGGTCATAACAAAAAAAACAAAAAAAACACCACTTATTGACACTCACGGCACACACACACACACACTCACTCACACACCAACACTCATGCATACAAACACACACACATACATATATTACCGTCGGTACTGATACAAGATCATGTCAACTGTTGACTTTTACAGTTCAGTTTTTATATAATAATAATAATTGTTTGCTTTACAACAAAGGTTCTCAACGAGGGGGACTATGCACCTCCGGGGGGCGTTTCGGAACTCCAGGAGGGTGTTTGGGAGCAAGGTCGCGTTAGGAGCTTGAAGGGGGAGGGGTGGCTAGGGGGCGCTGGAAGACTCTTTACTTTGGTAAGTTTTATAAGCCATATTTGTATGTCTTTGAGACAGCCAGTGTGAATGCATTTGAATGAGCTTGCAGACAGCATAACTATAGTCTGACCACAGCTGTGAGCAGGTGTATCTAAACATTAACCGGTAATTGAGATCCTAAAAATGAAAAAACCCACAGTCATCTGGGTCAAGGACACTTTGAGCGCAGCCAGTTAGAATCTTATCTTTTTTTCACCGATAACAATGTATTTCATGTCTGAAATTATTGATTCAACCGTAACGAGTTAACACTATGTAGATCTATTTTATTCCCTATTGTATAAATAATATTACAAAGAAAAAAAGAAAAAAAACACAGAAGTGGGTAGCACACACATCTAGGACCACATACATCACATAAGCAGGTAATACACGCATCTAAGACCACATACAACACATACGCAGGTAATACACACATCTAGGACCACATGCAACACATAAGGAGGTAGCACATACACATCTAGGACCACATAAAAACACAGGCAGGTAGCACACACATCTAGGACCACATACAACACATAAGCAGGTAATACAAACATCTAGGATAACATACAACACATAATAAGGTAATACACACATCTAGGACCACATGCAACACATAAGGAGGTAGCACACACACATCTAGGACCACATAAAACACACAGGCAGGTAGCACACACATCTAAGACCACATACAACACATAAGCAGGTAATACAAACATCCAGGACCACATACAACACAATCAGGTAATACATACATCTAGGACCACATACAACACATAAGGAGGTAATACACACATCTAGGACGACATACAACACACAAGCAGGTAATACATACAGCTGGGACCACATGCAATACATAAGCAGGTAAAACATACATCTAGGACTACATACAACACACAGGCAGGTAATACATACATCTAGGACCACATACAACACACATTGTATCATGTGCTACGGACGATGCAAGAGCAATGGTCGGCTAACATAAGAGCTTCGCCACGCTTCTGAAGAGAGAAAATCTATCTGTATTTGCTGTTCATTGTGTCATTCATCGACAACACTTGGCTGCGAAGAAATTCAGAAAGCCTCTGAGCAAGTCCTTGCAGGTGGCCATTGATGTAATCAATTTTATCAAACAGCATTCCCTCAATGAACGAATTTTCCAGCAACTGTGCCAAGATAATGACGAAGAATTCGTCAAGTTGCTCCTTCATAATGAAGTGAGGTGGCTTTCAAAGGGTAAGTGCTTTACTCACTTCTTTCAACTCTTCGACTCTATCATTGAGTTTCTGCGAGGACGCAACACAGAACTGTACAAGAAAACCCTCGATGTGAGGCAAATGCAATAGTGTCATTTTGGCTTTGCAGGGGAAGAAGATCACCTTGCTTTAAGAAAGGAATGCTGTGAAAACATTCCTGGCCAAATTGAATGTCATCGAAAGGAATCTTTGTTGATGGGAATTCTATAATTTTCCTAGTGTCGCCAATGTTCAAAACATTGTAAGCGATGACAAACTCCAAATTTATACCGCTCACCTCCGTGCGCTACAAGACAACATGAGAGAACGGTTTGTCGACCTTTTGCCGATGGACATCCCAATGTGGATAGCAGATGCTTTCATAGCTAACGTCGACAATTTGGACGTTAAATTTCAGGAAGAATTCATTGAACTTCAAGCAGATGACATGATCAAAATTAGATTTCCCAAAATAGGTGAACACCCTTTTTGAGATGCAAGAGGAAATTCAGCGTCGATTTCCACTCCTACATGCAGAGGCTAAGAGATTTGCTCTGCCTTTCCAAGCTCATACTTAGTTGAGAGGAGGTTTGGTGTTGTTTCCAGACTGCACAGTAAGGCTCGCAACCGCTACAATGTAATTACACGTGGAGATCTCTGGCTACACCTTAGGAAAATTCAACCTCACGTCAAAGAGTTAGCTAGACTCCATGAAGCTCAAGGGTCCCATTGAAATGAGTCAAAGTTAAAGTAAGTTGATTTATCAGAAAACTTAGATATGCTATTGTTACAAAGCAAACTAACAATTTTTTTATTTGTAGTTGCAGTCTGACTGGACTGGAAACCATCTACTACAATTCAATTACTCATTTGTTGTATATATTTTACCATTCATTAATAAATATACCCTCCCGTGTGGTCATGAAAACCCTCTTCCGTGGTCTCTAAGCTCACAAAGCAGGGGACATCAAGTTTGATATCAACATTTATTCTGTCCATTTCATTAAAGGGGAAATTGGAAAGCTTTTAAATGATATAATTGCCACTTTCTTCCAGATAAGAGCACTCTTGGTATAGACAGAGTTGCTCTTGTATAAATGTTCAAAATAGCTGGTATCGCCTGATTTCAAGGGAAAAAAGGGGGCGTTTGGCCTAAATGGGTTGAAAACCTGTGCTTTACAGCATAGAGCAACGGCCCTCCATGCTCCAGGCCCAAAACAAGGCACCAGCAATGTGTTGGGACAATTGCTGCCCCGTACCAAGAACAGAATAGTTATTTAGTATTATAGTTGTTTTCTTCTTCTTAAGGCCTGATCGCTGGTGATGGTGATGGTGGTGCTGGTGGTGGTGTATGGTGATGGTGGTGGTGGTGGCAGTTGTTGTTGTCGTTGTTGTTGCTGCTGCTGCCAGTGTTGTTGTTCATTTCACTGATGCTGCTGCTGCCGACAATGGTGTTGTTGCTGTGTTGAAATCTGGTCGCATCGACTGAGATATATATATATATATATATGTGTGCTTTCGAACACTGTGAGATCCTGGCGCACGCAGAACAAAATGCCTGTTGAGAAAATGATATCCTTGTTCGATCATTATACCAAAAGCTTATTATTTTTATAAGCAGACAGTGTTATTGATTTAGGTGTTGCAGAAACCCTATATCGGATTTTACCATCATTCCCGAGGGTCCGGGTAAATATTTCAATCATATCCTATTTTGTTTGACCCACTTAGCTTGCTCGCTTTTTTGGCTTAGGTGGTTAATGGCTTCTTAACCATCGTCTATTTTGTATGGCCTTTTTAACTTATGTTTATAGCTCTGGTATCTTCATATCCATTGAGCGCTTGCCAACACAATTCGGAAGTTGCGTTTCGGTAATTTCTACTCACCGAAATGCGATTCTCGCTAAATTTATATTTATATATATATATATATATATATATATATATATATATGTATATATATATATATATACGAGAGTATTGAAGTTTGCTTGAAGCATTGTGGAATAATAAGGTATATTTCTTTAGGTCGTTTTGGAAGCCTCAACAATGGGTAAATCTCCGGGTAACAAGATCCGGTGGTGGAGAGAGAGAGAGATGTAAGTGAATGTAGGTTGAGATGTGTAGCATGTAGAAGAATGTAGGAAAGAGCGTAAAGGATAAAAATAATAACACGAGATAGTTACCTTGGGAGAGATTTAATTGTCCCTATATATTTCGGATTCACATCCATCAACTGGGGTTTTTTCCGGGGGGGGGGGGGGGGTTGTCTGTCGGAAAGGTGCGAAACGTGTCCTCCGCTGTTCATTGTTTTGAATATATATATATATATATATACACACACACACATATATATATGTACACACACATTTCACACAGAGAAAGGAGTTTAGCAACAGGTCAGTGATATATATACATACATATATATATATGTAGTTGCTGTTGTTGTTGTAGTTGTTGTTGTTGCTGTGTTGAAATCTGGTTGCATCGACTGATATATATATATATATATATATATATACATATATACACACACACACATATATATATATATATATATATATATATACATATATACACACACACACATATATATATATATATATATATATATATATATATACACACACACACGCATTCAACTCAGAGAAAGGAGTTTGTCAACAGGTCAGACACCTTAGTGTAGATAGGGTAATGACATGTGGTGGTGGTGGGGAGCGAGTGTAGACGTTATTGTGGTGGCGGTGGGCAGTGAGATGTATCAAGTTCATAGTTCACTTGTCCCTTTTCCTATCTTTTCAAAATTTGAATTTATGACCATTTTGCAATGGGGGACAAGTAAATGTAAAATTTAAATAGAGATTGCTCTGGAAAAATATATGGAATATTTCTGTAGCTTCCACAGCTTTTGTCAAAACATTTCCCCGGAGTCCAATGAGCAAAATTTTTTGTTGTATTTTCATCTTTCAGAATACGAAAATTAATAAAAACTTACCCCCACAAAAAACCTGTTTTCCATGCTGGAATGGGCTATATATATTCTAGATAGACCTTGCATTGTGGGACATCATTGATTTTGGAATACTCTTGAGAGTATCACACCCTCCAGCTCAGGAGCACATTTTTATTTTATCAATGTAGCCACCACAACAATCTGGGTAGATGTTGTAACCATTCTAATCCTTCAGGAATTATGTTTATTCTCTGCTCTCAGCATTGGTTTTTCTACCATATGCATGTATAGGTATAATATTTGTATTGCAAGTAATATATCATTCATTGATATAAATTAAAATAATCTCTTTACTCTATGATCTGTCATTAGGTAATGTTTGCAATCTGAATAACATATGTTGGTATAAATCTTACAACAACACTTTATAACATCATAATCATCACTGATTAACCTCTATTTTCCATGCTTCTATTTTCTGTTGCATTCTGAGGCTAGATTGGTCAGATGACCACATCATGCTTATATGTTCCATTTTAACTTGGTTTCTGTGGCTGGGTGCTCTTTCTAATGCCAATCGCTTTACAGAGTTTACTGGGAGCAACTTAACATGACTCTAGCACTACCACCTTACAGAGTAGGCTGTGTGCATTTTATTGTGGCATTAGCACTGTGTGTGTGTGTTGATATATGTATATATTATATATTTGTGCATATCCTTTCTTTATTATTCAGGATTCTATGATATATGAAGACAAAGTTCATGAAACAATATTAACATTCCACTGCCATGATGTTGAAGCGTACTCTAAACATTCAACATGTGACTTTCAGTCTGTTGTAAGTATATATAAAAGCATACACACACATATATATATATATATAATCATCATCATTTAACGTTCATTTTCCATGCTAGCATAGGTTAGATGATTTGCCCCATTGTGAGACAAGCCAGGTCCAATGATTATGATTTGCTCATACCAACTGGTTTGGGCTTGGTTTCTAGGGCTGGATGCCCTTCATAACACCAACCTCATTTACAGTGTGTGCTGGGTGCTTTTTGTCGTGACCCCTACGTGACCACTTTGCAGTGTGGGCTTCGTTCTTTTAGTTGTGACACCTACACAACCTCTTTACAGTGTGGGCTGGGCGTTTTTTGTCATGACACCTACACAACCACTTTACAGTATGGGCTAGGTGCTATATATATATATATATATATATCATTATCATCATCATCATTATCAATTAACATCTATCTTCCATGCTAGCATGGGTTAGATGGCTTTGTCCCATTTAGAGGCAAGTTGAGTCGGGTGACCATGCCCCGCTCATATAGGAGTGTTTCTAGCTGGTTTTCTACAGATGGATGCTCTTCATAATGCCAACTACATTGACTGTGTGTGCTGGGTGCTTTTTGCCGTGTATTTTACATGTCTACATTACAGTGTGGGTTGGGTGCTTTTGGGGCTGGTTTTCTATGGCTGGATGCCAACCACATTGACAATGTGTGCTGGGATATATCATCATCATCATCGTTTAACGTCCATCTTCCACGCTTGCATGGGTTTGGAATATTTATATATCAACATCATTCTTTTATGTTCAGATTTTCTGTTAGCAGGGATTGTCATAGTCCAAGACTTCACTGTTTGGGGAACCATGTCTTTCTCATGTTCCATATTTTATATGGTTTCTATGACCTTATGCAGTGTGTATTGAGTGCATTTTATCAATTTTATCATGGCACCAATACTACACTGGTTGTCATATGGCCATCAAAATTGAAGAGCACTCCCTACCCTATATTGTCTCCATTCAATTGCCAAACATTTTACAGAGTATATTGAGTGAATTTTGTTATGGCACCAACACTAGAGAGGTTCTTGGGTTCTTTTTACTTTGTGTATATGCTTATATATATATATATATATATATATATATATGAAATGAAAATGGGCTGGGTGGAGTAGGAATTATGTTAGCAGAAAAATGGGTAGATAAGGTAATTGACGTAAATAGAGTGAACGACAGAATAATCAAAATAAGTCTTGTCCTAAATAGAACTACTGTGACAATAATATCCGCTTACGCACCCCAATCTGGACTGCCTGGCGTTATAAAAGACAGATTCTATGAGTCGCTAATGCTCACTACCTCTCAACTAACCTACAGTGACTACATAATTATTGCTGGTGACCTAAATGGTCATGTTGGACAACATTGTGACGGCTATGACGGAATCCATGGAGGCTACGGGTTTGGTACCAGAAATGAGGAAGGCTTCAGAATCCTGGAATTCTGTGACGCTAATAACCTAACTATCTGTAACACAAACTTCAAAAAACGAGACAATCACTTGATCACCTATAGATCAGGGGAACACGCCAGTCAGATAGATTATATCCTTATTAGAAGACGTGACAAAGTGTCTGTTGTAAACACTAAATCCCTACCCTGTGAAAAATGCACCTCCCCAAATAGCCTCATAGTTTGTGACCTCATAGTCAGGACGAGACCTACTCGACAACAGAGGAGGACTACCCTAAGGAGAAGACTATGGAAGTTAAAGGACCCCACAGCCAGTAACAAATTTGAAAGCATATTACTTGATGCTTTTGACAATAAGGAAGAGCAATTAGAGACATACAGTATAGAGGAACAGTGGGAATTCCTGAAAGTTAACCTGCTGAAGGCGACAGATGAAATCTGTGACTGGAGCAGACCTATAGGCAGGAGGAGAGTAACATGGTGGTGGAACAGAAAGGTGGAGGAATCAATCAAGGCCAAAAAGCAAGCTTGGAAAGTATGGCGGGATGGGGGAAGTAGAGAGCACTATCAAGTGGCCAGGAGGGAAGCTAGGAGACAAGTATACCTTGCAAGAAGGGAAGCAGAAGAAAGAAAGTTCATGCATGTTCTACAACGCGAGGACCGAAAACGTGAGGTGTTCAGGATTGCTAGACAATGTGTCAAGGAAAACCGTGATATTGTTGGGGAGAAGCGTGTCCATAATGATGATGGTATACTCGCCATCACTGATACTGATAAGAAGGTAGCTTGGAAGTGTCACTACGAGAGGCTACTAAATGAGAATAAGTGGGAAAAAGATAGTCTGCCCCAAATCGATCCAATACAGGGACCAGCAGTGCAAGTTGAAGGTAGTATAATAAGTAAGGCAATCAAAGATATGAAGACGGGCAAAGCAGCTGGCCTTCGGAGATAGTTGCTTAAATGCTGAAAGCATCTGGATCGGTGGGACACACTATGGTCCCCTGGATAGTAAACCAAGTCATACAGAATGGGGTCATACCAAATGACTGGCGTAGCAACAACATTAACTGCTACAAGTGTAAAGGAGATGCCCTAGATAGGGGAAACTATAGAGACATTAAATTAATTGACCAGGTCATGAAGGTCACGGAAAAAGTTATAGCGCAACTAATCAGAGAGCGAATTGATCTAGATGAAATGCAGTTTGGGTTTGTGTCAGGTAAAAGTACCACAGAGGCTCTTTTCCTTGTATGACAACTACAGGAGAAGTACCTAGCCAAAAGTAAACCCCTATAATTAGCTTTTGTTAACTTGGAGAAAGCCTTTGACAGAGTCCCCCGCTACATTATCTGGTGGGCTCTTAGAAAACTAGGTGTAGATGAATGGCTTGTGAGAGGTATACAAGCCATGTATAAAAAAACAGTCAGCAAGGTTAGAATTAGCAACGAATATAGTGAAAAATTTAGCGTAAAAGTTGGTGTTCATCATTAGCCCCCTCCTATTTATTATTGCCCTTCAGGCTATAACAGAGGAGTTCAAGACCGGTTGCCCATGGGAACTTCTATACGCAGATGATCTAACGCTCATAGCTGAATCAATGGCTGAACTAGAGAAGACATTCCAAACATGGAAGCATGGCCTAGAATCAAAAGGCCTTAAAATTAACTTGTCTAAGACTAAAGTTCTAGTATGTAGGAAGGAAAACAGGGCACTGGTCTCCTCTGGGAAATGGCCATGCTCAGTGTGTAGGAAAGGAGTAGGCAGAAACTCCATTTTATGTCCCAAATGCAAAGTATGGGTGCATAAAAGATGTAGTGGGATCACAGGTAAGCAAACTAAGAGCATAGATTTTATATGTGGCCGGTGCTCAGGTGCAATAAGTAGTAGCAAGTGCCCACAGGATACTAGCTCCTTCTATTGCCGAGATGGTTCTATAGAAATAGTGGACACCTTCCGTTACCTGGGTGACAAAATCAGCAGTGGTGGAGGGTTCACTGAAAGTACAGTAGCCAGAGTCAGAATGGGATGGAAAAAGTTCAGAGAGCTTATACCACTATTGGCTACTAATGGTTTTTCTTTAAAAATGAAAGGCAGACTGTATGATGCCTGCATACGAACAGCAATGTTACATGGCAGTGAGACTTGGGCATTGTATGTAGAGGATCTGCGCAGACTGGAGAGGAACAAAGCTTGCATGCTTTGTTGGATGTGTAATAGTAATATACGTGAACGGCAAAGCATAAATGAACTAAGTGAGAAATTAGGAATAAGAGGGATCAGATGCTGTTTACTCAAGAGAAGACTACGTTGGTATGGACACGTGATGCGCATGAAAGACGACAGCTGTATAAAAAAGTGCAGGGCGATCAAAATTGATGGAAGCTTCAGAGTAGGCAGACCCAGGAAAACCTGGGACGATTTGATAAATTCTGACCTTAAACACTTACACCTCTCCAAGACAATGTCACTGGACCGAGATCTTTGGCGTTTCGCAGTAATACAGAAGACCCGCCTTGCCTAAGTACAAAGTGAAACCTACAGTCAGTAGGCACCTCTTAACCAAAAATACACCCCCATCTACACCACCCCTTTTTCCGTAAAGTTATGTTGGTACCACAACATCCAGTTCTAAATAAATGAGGTCGTATAGGTGTCACGAAAAAAAAAAACACACAGTCCACGGTGTAATGTGGCCGTGTAGGTAACGCGGTAAATAGTTCCCAGTCCACACTGTAAACGTGATTGGTGTTAGGAAGGGCAGACAGTCCTATACGAGCAAGACAACCAATCTTGCCTCAAGTGGGACAATTCCCGTCTAAACCCATGCTAGCGTGGAAGATAGGCGTTAAATGATGATGATGATGATATATAATATATATATATATATATATATAGGAAAAGAGTCTGAACTCCGGCTGTTTCGAGAGCTAGAGCCAGCTGCGGCTTACTTCGGATCTAGCTGTTGAAATGGCCGGAGCTCAGCCGTCGGGGTCCTGACTCTTTTCCTATTACCCACTCTACTACTCTAAGTATTGAGTACTCTGGTGCGTTATGGTCCACCTGGTATCCTACCACACCTTCTTTGTTATATATAAATATATATATGTAGTGAGTGTGCAGTAAGTGTGAAAAATTGTTCAGTAAGTGTGCAGTAAGTTTAAGAATTAAATTCTAATGTAATACACTGCTTAATTTTCAAACAACTTTGAAAATAATCAAAAACTTGGATGGGTTTAATAATATAACTAACTTTCTCATTATTAAATTGGTGTTTAGAACATAACTTAACAACATATTACAACAATGAAAGGGTTTTAGATAAATATAAAAATTCTAAAATAAACGGTTTTGTTTCATAGAAACAGGGCTACTTTCTGGACGTTTGAAAAACATAAACCAGTGTCTTTCATGTGAAATGTTACCATACTTTCTCATGAAAGACACTGGCTTTTGCATTTCAATGTTTTTGAAAATACTGAAGAATTTGGAGGAATTTAGTAACACAGCTTAACTTCTTCATTAAGCTAATGTTTCAAACGTTACTTAAAAGGTTCTCACATAAAATTATGATGGGAAGTTTCAAATATAAACACTTTAAAAAGGTACTAACACCTACATTATCTAATTCATTTGCCTTTTGGTTAGGTGTAATTTGAGACTATTTGGCTGCTCTTTATAGCATGCTCAGCAACCTTATAGAGATTATTGTATTGGCTCAAAATAATTTCAGATGAATAGATTGATTATAAACATGAATACTCTTTTATTTCACTCTATCATTGCATATCTATGAGTTCATTATCCAACATCGCAATAGCTAAATTGATGTTCAATCAGCCATTGAATGCCTCATCCAAAATGAATATACGATCTGCTGGCATGTCATTTTCTGGAGGAGGTCTCATCATACTCAGTAGGAAAATTCTGAAAGAAGTCAGTAAATTCAAGTATCTCGACACCACCTTCACTGCCAGAGGTCATAATAAAGATGAGATAGATATCCGCAATAATTGTGTATGTGTTGCATTCTGTTGTTTCTAGGGCAGACTATAGTCTGCATTAAAGATTCAGCTGGTCACAAAAATCTGCTCATTCACCACTCTCCTTTATGGTTGTGAAGTGTGGCAAATAAGAAAGGTGGATTTATGCAAGCTGGAATTTTTTGACTACTTTCGCCTTTGCTGACACCTCCATGTTTACACATTGGATTTTGTCCTGAACTTTTAAATTCATTGACACTACCAGATCACTTCTTTTCTACTTAAAAAGCACTTCTGTTAGTTTTGTCATGCACTTTGCCTCCCATGATGTAAACACCTCTACCATGAGATCATGACAGAGCCCCTTCCAGTTTTGAGCTAACATCTGGGCCTACATACATGGTGTCCACTGTTCGAATCATGGCTGGCTGACAATATCTGTACATGAGCAGTTTCTGTCCATGATTTTGAGAATGCATTGGTTGAAGAAGATTCAACTCATCCTTGGTGAACACTGATACATACACAAGTACAAGTGTAAGTGTTGGATTAAAAATGAAATTTATTCTAATTTCAGTCTGGAATATTATATTTGGATGGACACCAACATTTTATTCAACCCGAAAATTCTGACATCGAATTTTGGAAGCAGAACACCAAGGAAAATCCAAAGAAAAAACACATTCTTCGACACCATGTTTATAAAACTGGTGGTTTACAAAATTATAATTGCAGTTTGGAAAATGGTAAGCACTGCAATCACTTTTCTGCATATTTTTTTATCATACTCCATTCTTTTATGAGGTACATTTACTGACAAACCTGTCAAATGAGGTACATTCACTGATAAATCTGTCTTATGGGGTACATTGACTGATGAACCTGCCATTGACAGGGACTTACTAATAATTCAAATCACATCAAGGTGTCTATAATAGGTTGTTTGACCTACTAGAAATAACAGTATGATGACAACCCAGAGCATGTTCTGGTGTTATTAGATCTCAAAAGGGAAGCATAGTCTAATTGTGACTGCAGATTAATCTAGAATACTAGTCTTAATATTCTAAGACTGATCTTAGAATAACCAGAGAAGTATACAGAATGTTTGTGAATGAACGCAGTGGTGATATAACTTGAAAGAATAACTATGAAAAAGTAGCCATGGGCACCTGCTCATGGTAACTTAATAGTAAAGTAGGTGTAATCATACTTGGTGTAGTATGCCAAGAGATTTAAACCCTTTCATTACCATATTTTTAAGGAGAGACATTGCCTATGAATTTCAAATAATAAAGAATTGGTGAGGGTATTTAATAATCTTTCTCCTCAAGCTGATGTTTGGAGCATAACTTAAAGTTTCTTACATAAAATTATACATGTTAACCGTTTTATTACCATATTTCAAATAAAAGTGAGTGCGTGTGATTTTTCAATTAATTTTTAGAATAGTAAAATGTTTGGTGGGATTTAGTTATATAACTAATTTTCTCATTAAGCTGGTGTTTGAAACATAACTTAACAAAATGAAACATAACTTAACAAAAGCTCTCACAGATTTATGGTAAATTTTTTTTAGATAAATATAAACACATTAGAACAGTTATATATTGTTGAACCCGAGGTGATTTGGTATCAAAAGGGTTAATTGATTAAAATTACATGTAATTTAAACTATTTAACCCTAAATATAGTTAGTATGAAAAGTCTATAAGATCTTCTTTTTAAGATATTATAATTTTATGTGAAGCAAGGTTTGAGTTATATTTTTAATAACAATGTAACCTTGACATTTCTTGCATGAGAAAACTATTCTTTGGTGAGAATAAAGAGTAATAGGCATGGGAAAAAATCTTGTTTCTATAGAAATAGCTTCATAATGGTGGTTACAGTTTGGTTATTTTTTTATTTGACATTGTTCTGTGTATCTGAATACCAATGATGAAGCAGTATTTACATAGGTATAGAATCATTTAAATCTATAAAATAACATCTGAGCTTAGTCTGGTCCAAAAGGATTAAACTATAGCTGAATAAGTGATATTACTTTGGCAGTATCAGTAGAGAGTTGGACGCCATGCTTTCTAGCATAGTTACGTCCCTTTACGGTTTGAGTTCAAATCCCGTCGAGGTTAACTTTGCCTTTCATCCTTTCAGGGTCGATAAAATAAAGTACCAGTAATGTACTGGGATAATTGCTGGCCTTGTGCCAAAAGTAGAAACAATTACTGTAGATCAACAACTAAAGGTGTTTCCCAAAAGTTTTTGATGTTGGTAACACAATTAAGTTACTGACTTTGTGTTTAACAATAGCAAGAACCACAAACTGTGAAAAGGCTAAACAGAATATAAATTACATAAAATATGACATGCTTGTCATAAAATATGACTAAAAAGGTTGATGCCAGAAATGCACCCATGAGTAAAATATTGCCACAAAATAGTCACTATAATGAGAATGAAGCCTGTCAAGCTGTGCTAGTTAGGTAAAATGACCTATATGTCTACACATATACCTAATATAATACTGCATATATGTAACACAATACTATATATATGATGGTATGGTATGTATATATATATATAGAATAAGAAAATGCAAAGTCTGATGAGACCATGGCACTGGTTACTGTCGTCATTGAAATATGCATCACAGCCTTATCAATAAAGGACTTTAATATCTGCAACTATTTCGCATTTTCTTATTCTAAATATACTCTCATTCCTATGTGGAAAAAGTACATAGAGTGCTTGAATTACATCAATGTTTACAGTAAGTATGCAGGGAAAAGCGGACGTAAAATGAAATGATGATGATGAATGATGATATATATATATAATCTGAGTTTTTCGAATATTAATAATAACATTCAATTCGTTTGCAATTATACAAACAAGCCTCATTTTTATAGCCATGTCAGTAGAATGAACCCTTCATTCTTGCTCTTGTGTTGGCATGTGAACAGAACTGCAGACACTAATGTTTCTGGGTATCACCCTTCATCAGTACAGCTCACTGTTCACCTGCCAACTGTCAGAGCTAGTGAAAATATATGCTATTTTCTAAAATATACAGTGACTGATTGGCCTGATTTGCATATTAGCAGATCCACTGTTCAGCCAGATTTGCATATCAGCAGATTGGCCAATCAGTTTCCTGTATACGAGCGATAAATGGCGGCTTTGCCACATTCAAATAATAATAATAATAATAAAAAAAGGCTTGTTTGTATAATTGCAAACGAATCGAATGTTATTATTTTGCAGCAAAGAGTTACGGCCCTTTATGATCTGAGTTCAAATCTCGCAGAGGTTAACTTTGCCTTTCATCCTTATGGGGTCGATAAAATAAAGTACCAGTAATACTCTGGAATAATTGCAGGCCTTGTGCCAAAAGTAGAAACAATTATTAATATTCGAAAAACTCAGATTACATTTATTGTATTCAGCCATGGAGAGCGAAAACATTTTTTTAATTAATTTTTTTATTATTATTATATATAATTAATAATTGTTTCTACTTTTGGCACAAGGCCAATATATATAATTATATATATATAATTAATAATAAGTGTGGAGGAGGTGTCAAATTTTCATTAGGTTTATTCAGGTGTGATTTCACAATTGATCAGCTCAAGGTTTGATCTCTATTGATTGGGCCCAACTCTATCAAAAGCTCATCAGACATCTGTTAGCTTAATGACAAAATGTTTCATGTACAGCATTAAAAAAGGGATATCTCATTCATTCGATGGAGTAAAGTAAAATAATAATAATTTTATTATTATTATTATTATTATTATTTTACTTTACTCCATCGTGATATTTCATCACTATTTTTTCTGGGCATTTTGTTTTTCTCTCTTGGTATATATATTATCTCACTCGATATTTTCATTTTTCATAGTGTTATTACATCTAGTGTAATATCTAACACAATTATCACTGTATAACTTCGTCACGTTTGGCAGTATCGGTAGATTGTCAGATGCCATGCTTTGCAGCATAGAGTTACAGCCCTATATGATCTGAGTCCACGCCGAGTTTAACTTTGCCTTTCATCCTTACGGGGTCGATAAAATAAAGTACAAGTAATGCACTGGGGTAATTTCTGGCCTTGTGCCAAAAATAGAAACAATTATATTTTTACATCACGTCTTTATTTTATGTTTTATTCGTTATATCACATTTTAATTTTTATATCTCACTTTATGTATTACATTTTACTAGCTGACGTACCCAGCTTCACCCGGGTAAACAGATGATAAGAGAAGATAGGTAGAAAAGAAAATGACTGTATTGGATGCTTTGTCTGTTTTACAGCATGATACAAGACCGTAGTGTGTGTGTGTGTGTGTGTGTGTGTGACAAAAAAAAAAAGCAGTAAAAAATCTTCCAGATAGACCAAATTCTTCATTTTACCGTTAGTGCATAACATATGAAGATTTCTAGCTGTTCCCACTCATGAACAACCTACATATAATTGTGCATAGGTAAAAAGCAATTCTCTTGCATTCAATCTTACAACTTTGAAACTCTGAGCCTGAGTTTTATTTATGGTCAAAGCAAAACTGGCTCTGACATGGAACTGAAGTCTTAAGAATTTGAATGGCAGCTCTGTATATGAAGGGATAAGAGGAATCTTGGGAATAAATCCATTTTCTCCTTGATGATTGTCTTCAAGAATAGTGACCCCCAGGAGATGATTCATCTTCCACCTGACAGTAAAGTGTGTATTATTGCGTAGACATGGTTAGTTCACGTTTCTCAAAAGAATGATGGAAGTTCCAATCTTTTATATTATATATAGATATACATATATATTAGTTTAGCCAGGTTTTTTATATTAGACCAACATGACCCTCCCAAAACATAACGATATAGATATAAATAATTATATATTAATGTGCATGTATTCTTCATTCTGTTCGTAGACAATATGGTTTTCACTTTAGTGGTATCTTATCCCCTATAATTGAACACAAACCTCTTTGTGTATTTTTCTCTCTCTCTCTCTTTCTCTCTCTCTATGCAAGCAGGGAAAAAGCGGACTGAAAATGAAATGAAATATATATATATATACACACACACACACACACAAGGGTAGCTGAAAAGTTTCTGGCTTTAAGGGCATTGTGAAAGAGTAGAGCTGTTACTTTTCCAGGGGAGGTAGGACCACAGCAATAAGTATGTGAATTTGAGAGAGGAATATGTTGAATAAAATCATAATTAACTGATCCTCCTGTTTATCATCATCATCATCATCGTTTAACATCTTCCACGCTAGCATGGGTTAGATGGGAGTTGTGCCACTTGAGGCAAGGTTGGTCGGGTGATTGTGTCTCGCTCATATAGGACTGTCTGGCAGGTTTTCTATGGCTGGATGCCCTTCCTAACACCAACCACATTTACAGTGTGGACTGAGAACTTTTTACCATGTTACTTACACGGCCACATTACAGCGTGGACTGTGTGACACCTACATGATCTCGATCTCATTATCTCATTTATTTGGACTGGATGTTGTGATACCAACTTTATAGAGAGAGGGTGGTGTTGGTGGGAGTGAGAGGATAGGATAGGGGTAGTGGATTGGGGTGTATATTTGGTTAAGAAGTGCCTACTGACTGTAGGTTTTGCTTTGTACATAGGCAAGGCGGGTCTTCTGTATTACTGCATAGCGCCAAAGATCTCGGTCCAGTGACATTGTCTTTGAGAGGTGCAAGTGTTTAAGGTCGGAATTTATCAAATCGTCCAGGTTTTTCTGGGTCTAACTACTTCGTAACTTCCATCAATTTTTTTATCGCCCTGCACTTTTTTATACAGCTGTTGTCTTTCATGCATATCACGTGACCATACCAATGTAGTCTTCTCTCAAGTAAACAGCATCTGATCCCTCTTATTCCTAATTTCTCACTTAATTCATTTATGCTTTGCCGTTCACGTATATTACTATTACACATCCAATGGAACATGCCAGCTTCGTTCCTTTCCAGTCTGCGCAGGTCCTCTGCACACAATGCCCATATCTCACTGCCATGTAGCATTGCTGTTCGTATGCAGGCATCATACAATCTGTCTTTCATTTTTAGAGAGAAACCTTTTGTGGCCAACAGCGGTATAAGCTCTCTGAACTTTTTCCATCCCGTTCTGACTCTAGCTACTGTACTTTCAGAGCACCCACCACCACTGCTGATTTTGTCACCCAGGTAACGGAAAGTGTCCACAATTTCTATAGAACCATCTGGGCAATAGAAGGGGCTAGTATCCAGTGGGCACTTGCTATTTATTGCACCTGAGCATCGGCCACATATAAAATCTATGTTCTTAGATAGTTTACCTGTGATGCCACTACATCTTGTATGTACCCAAACTTTGCATTTGGGACATAAAAATGGAATTTCTGCATACTCCTTTCCTACACACTGAGCATGGCCATTTCCCTGGGGGCACCTGAGCCCTATTTTCCTTTCTACAAACTAGAACTTTAGTCTTAGACAAGTTAACTTTAAGGCCATGCTTCCATTTCTTCTCTAGTTCAGCCATAGATTCAGCTATGAGAGTTAGATCATCTACGTATAGAAGTTCCCATGGGCAACCGGTCATAAACTTCTGTTATAGCCTGAAGGGCAATAATAAATAGGAGGGGGCTAAGGACAGAGCCTTGATGAACTCCAACTTTTACACTAAATTCTTCACAATATTCATTGTTAATTCTAACCTTACTGACTGTTTCTTTATACATGGCTTTATACAAGCCATTCATCTACACCTAATTTTCTAAGAGCCCACCAGATAATGGAGCGGGGAACTCTGTCAAAGGCTTTCTCCAGGTCTACAAAAGCTAAGTAGAGGGGTTTACTTTTAGCTAGGTACTTC
>OZ024740.1:147120079-147132579 GCA_964016885.1 Eledone cirrhosa | reverse complement strand
TCCTTTCGAAGGGTGTTGACAGCAGATGGATCTCCTCACCATAGGAGCCCGCTTCTTCCAAAGGAATTGGAAGAGTGCGCGTTCCATTTTGGCGAGCGTTTCCCTTGGGCAAGGCACCACGGTCAGGCGGTAGTAGATGACGGACGCTATATAAGTGTTCGCCACCTCCGCCCGACCTTTCAGGGACAGTTTGCACTCAGCCCACTTCTGGGTCAGTGCAAACACCCTGCTCGTCACCTCACCCCAGTTCTTCTCCACCTGGAGGTCTGGTCCGAACCAGACCCCGAGCAATTTCACCGGGCCCTCCGTCCAGCACCCGACGACGCCATCGGAGGGCATCGATCTGCCCCTCCACGTGCCGAGTTGCAGACCGATCGACTTGTCCCGGTTCAGCTTAGCCCCTGTAAACCTTTCGTACTCCTCCAGTAAGGTGCCGATCGCCCCGATTTCCGAGGCCGTCGACACCATTACTGTTACGTCATCGGCGTAGGCTGACACCGCTTTCCGCAATCCCGGTTCCAACGGGATGCCCTGCAACAACTCCAACTTCCGCAGCAGTGGCTCTAGAGTCATTACATACAGAAGGGAGGAGAGAGGACACCCCTGTCGGATGGACCACGCGATTTTGAACGGCTCCGAGAGGTAGCCGTTCACCTTGACCCTAGAGCAGATGCGGCTGCTGTGCATAGCATTGATCCAGCCCCTGAAAACGGGTCCGAAGCCTGTCGCCGCTAGCACCGCATCCAGGTAACCATGGCCGACCCTATCGAATGCCTTAGATTGATCCAAGTTGATCAGGGCCCCACCAAAGCCGGGTTCGTTCCCAACCCTCTCTATGATGTATCGCATGAGGTGGAGGTTATCGTGGATGGACCTGGACGGGATAGCACATGTCTGCGCATCTCCCACCAGGTTGCCCACGACAAGCGCCAACCTCTTTGCTAGCACCTTGGCCAAAATCTGTAACTCTGTATTTAGCAGAGTTATGGGCCTGAAATTATTTATATCGTCCCCCTTGTTCTCGTATTTCCTCACTAGCGTGACTACGCCCTTGGTCACAGCACAGGGAATTCTCCCGTTCTGAGATAGATAGATAGATAGATATAGATAGATAGATATAGATAGATAGATATAGATAGATAGATAGATAGATATAGATAGATATAGATAGATAGATAGATATAGATAGATAGATAGATATAGATAGATAGATATAGATATATAGATAGATAGATATAGATATATAGATAGATAGATATAGATATATAGATATAGATAGATAGAGATAGATAGATAGATATAGATAGATAGAGATATAGATAGATAGATAGATAAGTTTCTTTTATTTGCCACTAGGGCATCAAAAGTGGGACAAGTACAAAGGGGGGAGTTTACACAAAAAGGCGTCCTCAATAAGGAGGAGGCAATAACAAAATATAAAAATAAAATAAGATATAACAAAAAATAAAATTTTTAACAAAATCCTCAATAGAGAGGAGGCGCCTTGGGGGGTCGCACACACCCCCGAAAAAAGTGTGCAACCCTTTTCCTCAGGAGCACAGAGAGGGGGTGCTCCCTCGTTCCTTCCTCTTTTCCACCTACAGGCTTATGTAAAGAGAAGGCCCATTCACACGGGCCATTCTCGCCACTTTCACCCACCTTTCATAAAAACGACTGGGGTGCAGCACCTCTCTCTCCATCCTGATCCTTCTTCCGAAATGATATCGGAAGAAACGGACCAGTTGTTGGCCAGAGAGAAAGGTGCCTGACCTCAGTCCTTTCAGACGCGTCCACCATACAACCTCTTTCGCCATGGCTATTACGCACAGAAACACCGCCTCTGCTTCATCTTTGAAGGGGGGAGGCGGCTTGATCATTACAATAGACTCGGTGGTCAACCGGATCGGTCCCACCCTTGACAGCAGTTGTTCGACATAGCCCCACAGATCGGCTACGCCCGAGCAGTGTACCAATGCGTGTGCAACGGTTTCCTCGTCGCACACGCATCTGGGACAGATCTTTTTGGCGGGGTCCCTACCCGGGCGCCCGTGTCTGTAGAGCCTTTCTCGAACGGGTAAAGCCCCTCGGTAGCACTGCCAGGCCAGGGACTTCTGGAAGTTGTCCATAGGTCCCGGGCTGAATGTCCTACCGAACAGGCCGGCCAGTTCGTCCTCCTCCATGTCTTGGGCTTCTCCGAGGGCGTCGTCGCACCTGCTGCGCACCAGCCCTCTATAGAATGTTGCGGTGGAGTCTCCACTGATAACCGGATCCGCCTGCCAGAGGGCGGTGAGCGCCTGGGCACACTCAGTGTGCCAGGCGCCCAGTTTTCTCGGTCTTTGCTTGACCCAGGATTGCAGCTCGGTGAGTGAGACGAGTCTGGGAAAGGTTCGTCTCACAAACGAGGCCCACACCGGTTGTCCGGTGAGGAATACGTAGAGGTGCCGTAGCCTTAATGCGTGTTTACGCATCATTAGCCACGGCATCCCCAGCCCTCCTTTCGAAGGGTGTTGACAGCAGATGGATCTCCTCACCATAGGAGCCCGCCCCTTCCAAAGGAATTGGAAGAGCGCGCGCTCCATCTTGGTGAGGGTTTCCCTTGGGCAGGGCACTACGGTCAGGCGGTAGTAGATGACGGACGCTATATAAGTGTTCGCCACCTCCGCCCGACCTTTCAGGGATAGTTTGCAACTGGCCCACTTCTGGGTCAGTGCAAACACCCTGTTCGTAACCTCCGCCCAGTCTTTCTCCACCTGGAGGTCCGGTCCGAACCAGACCCCGAGCAACTTCACCGGGCCCTCCATCCAGCGTCCGACGACGCCATCGGAGGGCATCGGTCTGCCCCTCCACGTGCCGAGTTGCAAACCGATCGACTTGTCCCGGTTCAGCTTAGCCCCTGTGAACTTTTCGTACTCCTCCAGTAAGGTGCCGACCACCTCGATTTCGGAGGCCGTCGACACCATTACTGTCACATCATCGGCGTAGGCTGACACCGCTTTCCGCAATCCCGGTTCCAAAGGGATGCCCTGCAACAACTCCAACTTCCGCAGTAGTGGCTCGAGAGTCAACACATACAGAAGGGAGGAGAGAGGGCACCCTTGTCGGATGGACCGCGCGATTTTGAACGGCTCCGAGAGGTAGCCGTTCACCTTGACCCTAGAGCAGATGCGGCTGCTGTGCATAGCAGTGATCCAGCCCCTGAAAACGGGTCCGAAGCCTGCCGCCGCTAGCACCGCATCCAGGTAACCATGGTCGACCCTATCGAACGCCTTAGATTGATCCAAGTTGATCAGAGCCCCACCAAAGCCGGGTTCGTTCCCAACCCTCTCTATGATGTATCGCATGAGGTGGAGGTTGTCATGGATGGACCTGGACGGGATAGCGCATGTCTGCGCATCTCCCACCAGGTTGCCCACGACAAGCGCCAACCTCTTTGCTAGCACCTTGGCCAAAATCTGTAACTCTGTATTTAGCAGAGTTATGGGCCTGAAGTTACTTATTTCGTCCCCCTTGTTCTCGTCCTTCCTCACTAGCGTGACTACGCCCTTGGTCACAGTACAGGGAATTCTCCCGCTCTGTTGCCAGTTGCAGTAGACCGCCTCGAGGAGATCGGGGAACAAGTCCGGCATAGCTAGATATAATTCGTAAGGAAGACCATCGAGACCCGGGGATTTGCGTTTGCCGCATTGGCCCAGCACGTCTTCTATCTCAGCGGCCGAAATCGGCTCCTCGCAAGACTTCGCCTCCCTGTCCGAGAGGCGCGGCAGGCCGTCGAGGTATGGACCGAAGTCCACGTTTCCAACCGGCTCCCCGCCCCTCCCGAACAGTCGGGCAAAGTGCCTTTGAAAGGCCTCACACATCTGCTTAGGCTCAAGAATCGCCCGTCCATCCAGGTCTCGCAAAGACCGGATGGTGGATTTAGTTCCACTGTTGGCCTCTGTCACGCGGGCCCAGCTAACAGCTTTGGCCCCCTCGTTCCCTAGAGCACGTATTTTACTTCGGACAACGCAGCCTTCGTGCTTCGCGTCGAAAAACTGGCTCAAAGCCGTTCTCGATGCTAGCACTCTGGCCACGTCGCCGCTTCTAATTGCCTCTTCTACTCTATCTATTAGCTCCCTTTCCTTCCTATTCCTATCCGCAGCTAGAACCTTACTAAATTCAATTGAGGCTACTCTAATCTCTCTCTTTAGAGATACCCACCACCTGCTGTTGACGATCGCTCCAGTCAACCGTTCCTTAACTAACGTACTAATCCGATTCCTGTAGGCTCTACTTGCCGGCAAGGACAAGTTGAGCTTCCAGTAACCGGGGCCCTGTCTATGCGTTCTATCAAGGTTGACCATGCAGGTCACCAACTTGTGGTCTGAATAGCCAACCATGAGCATTTCTGGACAACTTATAAAGTCCCTGTCCTTATTTCTAACTAAAAATCTATCTAGGTACGATCTAGATGATCCGCTGCGATTTGACCAAGACCAGGTTGGCACCGTCGGAAAATCTAGTCGAAATCTATCGGCCAGGTCAAATCGGCCGAGTAACCCCTTGAGGCTGTTGCACCCCTCTCTATCGGGACATGCCCCTGCATAGTCCCAACGTGCATCCAGGATACCATTCCAATCCCCCACTAAAAGCAGGGAACGGGACGTCCCTAGAAAAGACTCCAGACGCTGGAAAAAGTCGGGCCGCTCTGTCCCAAAAGGGGCATATGCGGCTATCAGCCTAAGGGCTCTACCTTCACCACTGCCAAGGTCCAGCACCACCAGTCGACCCCCTGGGTCCAAGTGAACTATCTGTGTTGCAAGGCCCATATGTTTTTGCAGCAGAACGACAACCCCACCCCCACCTCCGGGCTGACAGAGAGATGCGTGCATCTCAAAGTCGTCAAAGGTGGGGGCTAGCTGTAGGAGGACACGGTTGATTGGTTTGACGCAGGGGGGGCCCACGTCCTCCGTGAAATTTATTTTCAGTGTTTTGTACAAGTGCATTGGGACTTTTATCATTTTCAAATGAGGTAGTCCCACAGCAGTTATAAAGTTTGGCCCTTCAGTTTGGACCGAAGGGTTTGCTGAAATTGTTTTCCGTAATTCTTTGTTGTCTGTGTTCATGTATGTGTATTGTAATGTCTTTTTTTGTGTAGCAGTTAGTGTTGTGTGACAGGGAGGGGTGGTTTGTGTGTAGTTTGTGTTCTCTTGGGGGGGATTAAAGTTAACATGTGTGTCTGTGGTGCGTCTCCTCTTCTTTCTTTTTACTTGTTGGAAGGGATCTTTTTCGTCTTGCGACGAAAGAGGTTCGTCTTCCTTGTTGGGTGGGAGGGGTATGTTTTCTGGTAGTGTTTGCGGTGTGCGTGTTTTTGTATTTGTTTTGGGTGGGACAGTATTCTGTGTTATTTTTTCACATGTTTGTTGTTGTTGTTGTTGTGGTGGTGGTGGTGGGGTTGTTGGTTTTTGTTGTTGTTGTGGTTGTTTTTGTTGTTGTAGTTGGGGTGGTGTTGGTGTTGGTAGCAGTGTTTTTTTCTGTGTGAGCTGGGGACAGGCAGCCCTCAGGTGACCTCTATTGCCACAGAGGTAACAGGAGGGACGCCTACCCTCCACAATAATGTTGAGGTGGGTACGGTCATCCAGCATGACGCGCTCAGGGATTTGGGCGATGCGTTCTGGCCTTATTTGGGTCAGAACTTCGAGGCTCGTTCCACTGAACGCGTCGCCGGATGCCTTCCCTATTGAGATGAGGTTGTCCTCGTCTAAATTGAGGAAACCGGTTAGTAACCACCAGTAGTTTATGTTTGGGGTGATGGTGGTTATCCATATCCTCTGGGTTTTTTTACCCATGTAGGTGGGGAAGAAGGTGTAGTGTGTGGACCGAATTGGCGACACAGAGTATTTTTTTGCCGCCAATTCGTCTTTCATCAATATGGATAAACTCCCATAGAGTTTATCCTTTTGTATGAAAGTGATGTCTCTCATCGCGTCTTTCAAGACTAACTGAGTTTCCGCTTGAGATGGTTGCGCTGGTTTCTTTGTTTTATTTAAAATTGTTCGGAATACGACAGTTCGTAATTCCGTCTGTCTTTTTAGCTCCGGAGGTGAATGTATAGAAAACGATCCGTTTTCGCCAAAAGACACATATTTCTTGGCTTTTTCCAGCATTTCTTTTGCTTTTGAAATATCTTCCAGCACATAAGCGACTGATAATTTAGCCGTTTATGCAAAAGATATTTTGTTTTCGTTTTGGATATTAGTATTGTTTTGTTTCTCGTCGTTTGAGTTGTTTTCATCTTTGTTGTTGTTGTTGTTTTTCTCGTTTCGTGTGTGGATACTTGTGACGTTTGTGTTGTTGTTGTTTTTGTTGTCTTTATCGTTGCTGTTGTTGTCGTTGTTGTTGTTGTTGTTGTTGTTGTTGTTTTCAAATTCTTGTGTAGTTGTGGCTACATCTAGTGGTCGGTCAACAGGTGAAGACAATTCTTCCTCTCTCTGACCTCTGCCTTTGGCATCTGCTGCTGTGACAGTGGCAGGGGGAAGCTGTGAGTATGACTTCCCCTTTCCTTCTTTGATTGATGGTGAAGATGCTTCAGCCATTTTTCTCAAAATAGGGTTTTTCGAAGTTTTTCGAAAGATAAAATGTTCACAATACTATTTCGCCCAAAGGCGCAGAATATTTTGAGAGACCGACCAGATCAAAATTTGACCTGGCAGTCCCTCTACAAAATGATACAAAAATGAAAGTTTACAGTTTACAATTTCCGTATGAATTTAAACAAAAACTTACCGAGCGAGCTCAGCACATGTGTCCATCGTAGAGAAGATATAGATAGATAGATAGATATAGATATAGATAGATAGATAGATAGATAGAGATAGATAGATATAGATAGATAGATAGATAGATAGATAGATAGATAGATATATAGAGATAGATAGATAGATAGATATATAGAGATAGATAGATAGATAGATATAATATAGATAGATAGATAGATTTCTTTATTTACCATAAAGGCATAAAAAGAAGGGACAAATACAAAGGGGGAGTTTACATATAATCGAGTAAAAAGGGTGTAACATGAAAATAATCGAAAATAACCTCAAAAGGGAGGGGACGTGATGGGGGTTGCACACACCCCCGAAAAAGTGTGCAATCCTTTGCCCGGGGAGCACATGGAGAAGGTGTTCCCCTCTCCTTTACTTCTTTACCTACAGGATGGTATACAGAGAAGGCCCATTTACACGAGCCATTCTCGCCACTATCACCCACCTTTCATAAAACTGCCTGTGGCCAAGCACCTCTCTATCCATTCTTATCCTTCTTCCGAAGTGATATCGGAAGAAGTAGACCAGACTATGGCCAGAGAGGAAGTTGCCTGACCTCAGACCTTTCAATCGTGTCCACCAAACAACCTCTTTCAACATGGCTATTACGCACAGAAAAACCGCCTTTGCTTCCTTTGTGAAGATGGGAGGCGGTTTGATTGTCATCACGGACTTGGCGGTCAATTTAATCGGCGCCACCCGCGACAGCAGTCGTTCGGCGTAGCCCCACAGATCAGCCAAGCCCGGACATTGCACCAATGCGTGCGCAACGGTTTCTTCGTGACGCACGCATCATCATCATCATCATCATCACCGTTTTACGTCCGTTCTTCCACGCTAGCATGGGTTAGACGGGTTGTCCTGTTGTGGGCAGTGTCTGGTCGGCTGACCATGCCTTGCTCATACAGGAACTGATCTGGCTTGATTTCTACAGCTGGATGCCCTTCCTAACACCAACCTCATTTACAGTGAGTGCTGGGTGCTTTTTCGTGGCGCCTACACGTCCACTTTACAGTGTGGGCTGGGTGCTTTTTTGCCGTGGCACCTCCACGACCACCTTGCGGTGGGGGGGGGGGGGCATATTGTTTATATGCTTCAGCATGTACCCATGGGAGGTCGGGTACCCTGTATTACTGCGTGACGCCAGAAGTCACGGTCGTGTGTCATTGACTTTGAGAGGTGTAGTTGGGTAAGGTCGGCTTTTATCACCTCATCCCAAGTCATCTTGGGTCTCCCCACTCCGCGGTTTCCATCAACTTCTAGTGCTCTGCACCTTTTTATGCAGCTGTCATCCTTCATACGCATCACATGTCCATACCAGCGTAACCGCCTCTCCTGCACGCAGCATTTGATTCCTCTTATGCTCAGTCTCTCTCTCAATTCATTTATGCTTTGTCGTTCACGTATATTACTGTTACACATCCATCGGAGCATGCAGGCTTCGTTTCTCTCTAATCTACGTAGGTCTTCCACCTTCAGCGCCCAGGTCTCACTACCATGCAACATCGCTGTTCGGATACACGCATCATACAGTCTGCCTTTCATTCTGAGGGAGAAGCCTTTTGCAGCTAGCAGTGGTAGTAGTTCCCTAAACTTCTTCCATCCCGTTCTTACCCTAGTTATTGTACTTTCTGAGCACCCACCTCCGTTGCTAATTCGGTCACCTAGGTAGCAGAAGCTGTCTACTGTTTCTACAGGGCCCTCCCAGAGATTGGTGGTACTTGTTTCCTGTGGCTGTTTGCTTGCTGTTTCAGCACAGCTGCTGCATGTGAATCCTACATTCTTAATTAAGCTTCCTGAGATCCCGCTACATCTCTTGTGTACCCATTGTTTGCATTTGGGGCAAAGAATGGAGTTCCTACCTACACCTTTCCTACATACTGAGCAAGGCCATTTCCCTGAGGGGATCTGGGTTCTGTTTTCTCGTCTACTTATAAGGACCTTAGTCTTTGTCATGTTGACTTTGAGGCCCTTTCTCTCTAGTCCCTGCTTCCAGGTTTGGAATTTATTCTCTAGTTCTACCATAGATTCAGCTATGAGTGCGAGGTCATCAGCATACAGGAGTTCCCATGGGCATCCGGTCTTAAACTCCTCCGTTATTGCCTGCAGGACTATGATGAACAGGAGAGGGCTAAGAACAGAGCCCTGGTGGACCCCAACCTGTACGCTAAATTCCTCGCTATACTCATTGCCAATCCTAACTTTGCTGACTGCTCCCCTATACATGGCTTGTACCGCTTTCACAAGCCATTCATCTACTCCTAGTTTTCTAAGAGCCCACCAGATTACTGCACGTGGAACTCTGTCAAAGGCTTTCTCAAGGTCGACAAATGCCAAGTAGAGTGGCTTACTTTTAGCTAGGTACTTTTCCTGTAATTGCCTCACAAGGAAGAGCGCATCAGTGGTGCCTTTCCCTGGTACAAACCCAAATTGCATCTCGTCTATATTCACCCGGTCCCTAATCAGCTGTGCTATAACTCTTTCTGTTACTTTCATGACCTGGTCCATCAACTTTATACCTCTATAGTTTCCTCTATCTAGTGCATCGCCTTTACCTTTACCGCATCTAGGGCAAATCTTTTTTGAGGGATCCCTGCCCGGGCGCCCGTGTCTGTAGAGCCTCTCTCGAACGGGTAGAGCCCCCCGGTAGCACTGCCAGGCCAGTGACTTCTGGAAGTTGTCCATTGGTCCTGGGCCGAAAGTCCTACCGAACAGGCTGGCCAGTTCGTCTTCTTCCTTGTCCAGCGACTCTCCAAGGGTGTCATCGCCCCTGCTAGCCACCAGCTCTCTATAGAATGATGAGGTGGATTCTCCACCGATGGCCTGGCCCGCTTGCCAGAGAGCCCTGAGCGCCTGAGCACACTCAGTGTGCCAGTCTCCCAGTTTTCCGGATCTTTGCTTGACCCAGGACTGTAGCTCGGTGAGCGAGACGAGTCTCGGAAAGGCTCGTTTCACGAACGGAGCCCACACCGGTTGATCAGTGAGGAATACCTGTAGGTGCCGTAGCCTTAATGCGTGCCTACGCATCATCAACCACGGCATCCCCAGCCCTCCTTTCGAAGGTTGTTGGCAGCAGATGGATCTTCTCACCATAGGAGGGCACTTCTTCCAAAGAAATTGGAAGAGCATGCGTTCCATGGTGGTGAGTGTTTCCTTAGGGCAAGGCACGACAGTCAGGCGGTAGTAAGTGACGGACGCTATGTAAATGTTCGCCACCTCCGCCCGGCCTTTTAGGGACAGCTTACACTTGGCCCATTTCTGGGTTAGTGCAAACACCTTGTTTGTAACCTCGTTCCAGTTCTTTTCCACCTGGAGGTCCGGTCCAAACCAGACCCCAAGCAACTTTACCGGGCCCTCCGTCCAGTGTCCGACGACACCGTCAGGAGGCATCGGTCTGCCTCTCCACGTTCCGAGTTGCAGCCCGATGGATTTTTCCCGGTTCAGTTTCGCTCCTGACAACCTTTCGTACTCCTCCAGTAAGGTACCGATCGCCTCGATCTCCGAGTCGGTCGATACCATTACTGTTACGTCATCGGCGTAGGCCGACACCGCTTTGCTCAATCCTGGTTCCAGGGGGATACCCTGCAACAACTCCAACTTCCTCAGTAAAGGCTCGAGAGTCAATACGTACAGAAGGGAGGAGAGAGGGCACCCCTGTCGAATGGATCGTGTGATTTCGAACGGCTTCGAAAGGTAGCCGTTCACCTTGATCCTAGAACAGATGTGGTTGCTATGTAAGGCAGTTATCCAGCCTCTGAAAACAGGACCGAACCCAGCCGCCGCTAGCACCGCATCCAAGTAACCATGGTCGACCCTATCGAAGGCCTTAGACTGATCCAAGTTGATCAGGGCCCCACCGAAGCCGGGTTTGTTGCCAACCCTCTCTATGATGTATCGCATGAGGTGGAGGTTATCGTGAATGGACCTGGATGGGATAGCACATGTCTGCGCATCTCCCACCAGGCCACCCACGACAAGCACCAACCTCTTTGCTAACACCTTGGCCAAAATCTTTAACTCTGTGTTTAGCAGGGTTATGGGCCGAAAATTATTTATACTATCTCCCTTGTTCTCGTCCTTCCTCACCAGTGTGACTACGCCCTTTGGCTACAGAACAAGGAATTCTCCCGTTCTGCTGCCAATTGCAGTAGACCGCTTTGAGGAGTTCGGAGAAGAAGACCGGCATTGCTAAATAAAGTTCGTAAGGTATACCATCGAGACCTGGAGATTTGCGTCTGCTGCATTGGCTCATCGCATCTCCGATCTCATCAGCCGAGATTGGTCCCTCGCAGGACTCTGCCTCTTCACTCGAGAGACGCGGCAGGCCGTCGAGGTATGGACCGAAATCCCCGCCCCCGCCCGGACACTCGCCTCCCCCGAACAATCGGGCAAAGTGCCTTTGAAAGGCCTCACACATCTGCTTAGTCTCCCGGATCACCCGTCCATCTTTGTCTTGCAACGACCGGATGGTGGATCGATTTCCACTCTTAGCTTCTGTCACGCGGGCCCAGCCAACAGCTTTGGCCCCCTCATTACCTAGAGCACGTATTTTACTTCGAATGACGCAGCCTTCGTGCTTTGCATCGAAAAACTGGTTCAAGGCCGTCCTCGATGCCAGCACTCTGGCCACATCTTCGCTCTTGATTGCCTCTTCTAATTTACCTGTTAATTCTTTCTCGTTTCTAATCCTATCGGCAGCTAACATCTTGCTATAACTTATTGATTCTGTTCTAATCTCTCTTTTGAGAGATGCCCACCATCGGTTGTTGACGATTGCACCCGTCAACCTCTCCTTAACTAATCTGCTAATCCGGTTTCTGTAAGTCTCATTTGCCGGTAAAGACAAATTAAGTTTCCAGTAACCGGGACCCTGTTTATGTGTTTTCTCGAGATTGACCACGCAGGTCACTAATTTGTGGTCCGTGTAGCCAACCGTGCGCATTTCTGGACAGCTTAATATGTCCCTATCCTTACTTCTAACTAAGAATCTATCTAAGTACAATCTAGATTGACCACTGTGGTTTCTCCAAGTCCAGGTAGGCACAGTTGGAAAATCTAGTCGATATCTATCGACCAAGTTAAAACGGTCGAGTAACCCCTTGAGGCTGTTACACCCCCCTCTATTAGGACATGCTCCTGCATAGTCCCAACGTGCATCTAGGATGTCATTCCAATCTCCCGCTAGAAGCAGGGAACGCGACGTTCCCAGAAAAGTCTCCAAACGCTGGAAGAAGTCGGGCCGTTCAGCTCCGAAAGGGGAGTAGACGGCGACCAGTCTCAAGGCCGCACTTTCACTACTGCCAACGTCTAGCACCAACAAACGACCCTCCGGGTCCAAGTGCACAACCTGTACGGCAAGACCCAGGTGTTTTTGCAGCAGTACGACAACCCCACCCCCACCTCCAGGTTGACAGAGAGATGCATGCACCTCAAAGTCATCGAAGGTGGGGGCCAGCTGCCGCACGACGCTGATTCGAGTCTCACAGATAACCATTACATTTATACTACATGACCTGAGGTCATTTAGAAGCTTTGCTTGCTTCCAAGTTGAGCCCAGGCCACGTGCATTCAAACATCCTACTCTTAACACATCCATGTGGGCGGCAGAGCCAAAGGAGAGTGTAGAGACCTACCTTTCCGCTTCCTGGGGTTCGGGTTGCACGACTTCCATGGGGTCGGGGGTGTTGGGTGAAGGGG
>OZ024740.1:147105079-147112579 GCA_964016885.1 Eledone cirrhosa | reverse complement strand
AAAGGGAGGGGGCGTGTTGGGGATTGCACATACCCCCGAAAAGTGTGCAACTCTTTTCGCGGGGGAAGCCCAGAGAGGAGGCGCTCCCCCTTTCCTCTTCACTTCTTCACCTACAGAACAATGTAGAGAGAAGGCCCATTTACACGGGCCATTCTCGCTTCTTTCACCCACCTTTCATAAAACTGTCTGGGACCAAGCACTTCTCTCTCCATCCTGATTCTTCTTCCGAAGTGGTATCGGAAGAAGTAAACCAGCTGATGGCCGGAGAGAAAGTCACCCGACCTCAGACCTTTCAGGCGCGTACACCACACAACCTCTTTCATCATGGCTATTACGCACAGAAAGACCGCCTCTGCTTCATTTCTGAAGGGAGGAGGCGGCTTGATGTTCACCACAGACTCGGCGGTTAATCGAATCGGCGCCACACGCGACAGCAGTCGTTCGACGTAGCCCCACAGATCGGCAACGCCCGGGCAGTGTACCAGTGCATGCGCAACGGTTTCCTCGTCGCGCACGCATCTGGGACAGATCTTTTTCGCGGGATCCCTGCCCGGGCGCCCGTGTCTGTAGAGCTTTTCTCGAACGGGCAGAGCCCCCCGGTAACACTGCCAGGCTAGGGACCTCTGGAAGTTGTCCATGGGTCCCGGGCCGAAAGTTCTACCGAACAGGCTGGCCAGTTCGTCCTTCTCCATGCCTAGCGACTCTCCAAGGGTGTCGTCGCCCCTGCTAGCCACCAACCCTCTATAGAATGTCGAGGTGGATTCTCCACTGACAGTCGGGTCCGCTTGCCAGATAGCCGTGAGCGCCTGGGCACACTCAGTGTGCCAGTTGCCCAGTTTTCTCGGTCTTTGCTTCACCCAGGATTGCAGTTCGGTGAGCGAGACGAGCTGTGGGAAGGCTCGCCTCACAAACGGGCCCACACCGGCTGACCGTTGAGGAATACCTGTAGATGCCGTAGCCTCAATGCGTGCCTACGCATCAACAGCCACGGCATACCCAGCCCTCCTTTCGAAGGGTGCTGGCAGCAGATGGATCTCCTCACCATGGGAGGCCGCTTCTTCCAGAGGAACTGGAAAGAGCATGCGTTCCATGATGGTGAGCTTTTCCTTGGGGCAAGGCACGACGGTCAGGCGGTAGTAGATGACGGACGCTATGTAAGCGTTCGTCACCTCCGCCCGACCTTTCAGTGATAGTTTGCACTTGGCCCACTTCTGGGTCAGCGCAAACACCCTGCTCGTCACCTCGCCCCAATTCTTCTCCACCTGGAGGTCCGGTCCGAACCAGACCCCGAGCAGCTTCACCGGGCCCTCCGTCCACCGCCCGACGACACCGTCTAACGGCATCGGTTTGCCCCTCCACGTTCCGAGTTGCAAACCGACTGACTTGTCCTGGTTCAGCTTAGCCCCCGTCAGCCTTTCGTATTCCTCCAGTAGGGTGGCGATCGCCCCGATTTCCGAGGCGTCCGCCACCATTACTGTTACGTCGTCGGCATAGGCCGAGACCGCTTTGTGCAATCCCGGTTCCAGGGGTATGCCCCGCAGCAACTCCAACTTCCGCAGCAGTGGCTCGAGAGTCAATACGTACAGAAGGGAGGAGAGGGGGCACCCCTGTCTGATGGATCGGGTGATTTGAAACGGCTCCGAGAGGTAGCCGTTTACTTTAATCCTAGAGTAGATGTTGCCACTGTGCATGGCAGAAATCCAGCCCCTGAAAACGGGTCCGAAGCCCGCCGCCGCTAGCACCGCATCCAGGTAACCATGGTCGACCCTATCGAACGCCTTAGATTGATCCAAGTTGATCAGGGCCCCACCAAAGCCGGGTTCGTAGCCAACCCTCTCTATGATGTATCGCATGAGGTGGAGGTTGTCGTGAATGGACCTGGACGGGATAGCGCATGTCTGCGCGTCTCCCACCAAACCACCCACCACAAGCGCCAACCTCTTCGCCAACACCTTGGCCAAAATCTGTAACTCTGCATTCAGCAGAGTTATGGGCCTAAAGTTACTTAAGTCGTCCCCCTTGCTCTCGTCCTTCCTCACTAGCGTGACCACGCCCTTGGTCACAGAACAGGGAATTCTCCCGTTCTGTTGCCAGTTGCAATAGACAGCCTCGAGGAGTTCGGAGAACAAGACCGGCATAGCTAAATAAAGTTCGTATGGTAGACCATCGAGACCCGGGGATTTGCGTCTGCTGCATTGGCTGAGCGCTTCCCCGATTTCAGTGGCTGTGATTGGCCCTTCGCAGCACTCCGCTTCGCCGCTCGAAAGACGCGGTAGACCGTCGAGGTATGGACCGAAGTCCACATCCCCGTCCGGCCCCCCGCCACCTCCGAACAGTCGAGCAAAGTGCCTTTGAAAGGTCTCGCACATTCGCTCAGGTTCAAGGATCACCCGTCCATCCTGGTCTCGCAAAGACCGAATGGTGGATTTAATCCCACTCTTGGCTTCTGTCACGCGGGCCCAGCTAACAGCTTTGGTCCCCTCGTTTCCTAAAGCACGTATTTTACTTCGGACAACGCAGCCTTCGTGCTTCGCGTCAAAGAACTGGCTAAATGCCGTTCTCGTCGCTAACACTCTGGCTACGTCTCCGCTCCTAATCGCCTCTTCTAGTTTATCTGTTAACTCCCTTTCCCTCCTATTTCTATTTGCCGCTAGTTCCTTACTGTAACCTATCGAACTTACTCTAATCTCTCTCTTTAGAGATACCCACCACCTGCTGTTGACGATCGCTCCCGTCAACCGCATCTTAACTAAGCTACTAATCCGGTTCCTGTAATCTTTCTTTGTCGGTAAGGACAAGTTCATCTTCCAGTAACCGGGACCCTGTCTATGCGTTCTATCAAGGTTGACCACGCAGATCACTAATTTGTGATGTGAATAGCCAACCATGATCAGTTCTGGACAACTAAATACGTCCCTATCCTTACTCCTAACCAAAAACCTATCTAGGTACGATCTAGATTGTCCACTGCGGTTTGCCCAGGTCCAGGTTGGCGCAGTTGGACAATCTAGGCGAAATCTATCGACCAGGTCGAATCGATCGAGTAACCCCTTGAGGCTGCTACACCCCCCTCTATCGGGACATGCCCCTGCATAGTCCCAACGCGCATCTAGGAATCCATTCCAGTCCCCCACTAAAAGCAGGGAACGCGACGTTCCTAGAAAAGTCTCCAGACGTTGGAAGAAGTCGGCTCTCTCCGCCCCGAAGGGAGCATAAAGACCGACCAGTCTGAAAGCCCCGCCTTCACCACCTCCGACGTCCAGCACCAGTAATCGACCCCCCGGGTCCGAGTGAACAATCTGTACGTCGAGAGTCAGACGTTTATCCAGCAGTACGGCAACTCCCCCCCCGCCTCCGGGTTGACAGAGAGATGCGTGCATCTCAAAGTCATCGAAGGCGGGCGCCAGCTGTCTCACGCTGCTGATCCGACTCTCGCAAACAACCATCACATCTATACTTTGTGACCTGAGGTCACTTAGAAGCTTTGCTTGCTTCCAAGCTGAGCTCAGGCCACGCGCGTTCAAACAGCCAACTCTCAATTGATCTATTTTGGTGTTGAAAGTGAAGAAAGAAAAGCACTTACCTCTCCGGGTTGCGTAATTTCCATGGCATCAGGTGTGTTGGGTGGAGGGATGTTTTGTGGTGGTGTGGGGGTACACGTGTGTGGTGGGGTTGGGGTATTTGGAGTTGTGTCAGGGAGAGGGGCGGTTATGGGGAAATCTTTCAAGAGGACGCGATTCAACGGTTTTAAACAGGGGGGGCTCACGTCCCGTCTAAATTGTTCTTTTAAGGAACGATAAAGGTCCAGAGGGACCTTTATCATTTTTAAATGGGTGAAGTTCTCTGTTGAGATAAAGTTTGGCCCTTCGGTCTGCACCATAGGGTTATTGTTTATTAATTTAACCAGTTTTTTGTTTTCTTTATTTATATATGTGTATTGCAACGTCTTTTTTTGTGATGCTGTCAATGTTTCGGAGAGGGGAGGCGCAGATTTATTTTTGTTTGTTGAGGGTGGGGTGTTTTTGATTGGAGTTGGTGTTTGTGTGTGGGTTATTTGTGGTGTGCTGGGTGTGTGTTTTCTTTTTTTTCTTTTAACTTGTCTGAAGGCTTCTCCTCCTTCTTCTTCAGAAGTTGGGGGAAACTCTTCAGCGCTAGGTGGGAGGGACGTGTTGTGTGGTTGTTTTTTTTTTGCGGGAGGGTAGATTTGTTACTGTTTTTTTTATTATTTGTTTGGAATGGGTTTTGTGGTGGTGGTGGTGGTAATGTTTGTGTCGTGCTTGTGGTTGGTAATGGTGGTGGTGATGTTTGTGTTGTGGTTGGTGGTGGTGATTTTTGTGTCGTGCTTGTGTTTGGTGCTGGTGGTGGTGATGTTTGTGTTGTGTTTGTGGTTGGTGGTGTCTGTATTTTGTTTGCTGTGTGTGGTATTAGTGTATTTTTGGAGGTGGGTGGTGCTGGTGTACTGTTTGTGGTGGGTGTGGGCAATAGTCCTTTTTGGGGGATACGTTTCGGGCAGTTAGCCTTAACGTGTCCCCTTTCCATGCATAAATAGCATGCTGGTCTTCTCCCCTCTACAATTATGTCTATTGGGGTAAGGTCATCCAGCCAGATGCGATCCGGGATTTGTGCTATTCTTTCGGGCCTCATTTGGACTAGTATGTCGAGGCCCATTCCCAGGAACGCATCTCCAGTTGCCTTCCCCATTGACAGCATAGTGTCTTCGCCCATATCAATGAAGCCAGCAATAGCCCACCAGAAGTCCATTGTGGGCAGCATTGTTTTTACTTTTATTCTCTGTGTTCTTCTACCCATGTAGGAGGGATAGAAGCTATATGTTGTCGACGAGAGTGGGCTTAGGGAAAGCTGAACCGCCGTTTCTTTGTCTCTTGTTAGGACCGAAATGCTGCCATAGAGTCGGTCCTTTCGTATGAAGAGAATATTCTTCATATAGTCTTTTAGGACTAACTCTATTTCCATTTGGCTGGGCTGTGCTGGCTTTCTTGACTGGTTTAGTATAGTTCTGTATATAACTGTGTTTTCTGCTCTGGCTTTCTTGAATTCTGGGGGGGAGTTAATGGAAAACATTCCGTTCTCCCCCAAAACAATATGTTTCTTTGCTTCGGCCAGTTTTTCTCTGGCGGCAGTTAGGTCAATTGGTGTGTATGTAATGGATTGCTTTGTTTTCTGGGCGAAAGTTGCCCTGTCGTTATTTGTATTATTTTCTGTTTGTTTGTTTTCTGTTTGCTCATTTTCCTTAACATTTGTTTTTTCATTTTGTTTGTTTGTTTCAATGTCTAATTTTGTTGTAATTATTTTTTGTTCTTCAGACTTGGGGGGCGTGGCAGAGCTAATGGCAGACATGTCTGCCATCTTTTCCGCCATGCTGCCAAGAAAGAAATTTTTCGGCAAAAATAGATATTTATTTTACCCCCTAAAAAGGGGGTAAATGCAAAAATGTTTCCCTAAATAACAGGGGTTAGTGTTCCAAATGTGTTGCACTAAAAAATTTATCCGGTACTTACAATAGTAAGGGTAAATCCCGATGGAATAGCGGAGCCGATGCGAAGCGTGTCTTACTCTATCAAGATAGATAGATAGATAGATAGATAGATAGATATAGATAGATATATGTTTCTTTTATTTGCCCCTAGGGCATCAAAAGTGGGACAAGTACAAAGGGGGGAGTTTACACAAAAAGGCGTCCTCAATAAGGAGGAGGCAATAACAAAATATAAAAATAAAATAAGATATAACAAAAAATAAAATTTTTAACAAAATCCTCAATAGAGAGGAGGCGCCTTGGGGGGTCGCACACACCCCCGAAAAAAGTGTGCAACCCTTCTCCTCAGGAGCACAGAGAAGGGGTGCTTCCTTGGTCTTTCATCTTCCTCACCTATAGTCTGATGTAGAGTGAAGGCCCATTCACACGGGCCATTCTCGCCACTTTCACCCATCTTTCATAGAAACGGCTGGGGTGCAGCACCTCTCTCTCCATCCTGATCCTTCTTCCGAAATGATATCGGAAGAAACGGACCAGTTGTTGGCCAGAGAGAAAGGTGCCTGACCTCAGTCCTTTCAGACGCGTCCACCATACAACCTCTTTCGCCATGGCTATTACGCACAGAAACACCGCCTCTGCTTCATCTTTGAAGGGGGGAGGTGGCTTGATCATTACAATAGACTCGGTGGTCAACCGGATCGGTCCCACCCCTGACAGCAGTTGTTCGACATAGCCCCACAGATCGGCTGCGCCCGAGCAGTGTACCAATGCGTGTGCAACGGTTTCCTCGTCGCACACGCATCTGGGACAGATCTTTTTGGCGGGATCCCTACCCGGGCGCCCGTGTCTGTAGAGCCTTTCTCGAACGGGTAAAGCCCCTCGGTAGCACTGCCAGGCCAGGGACTTCTGGAAGTTGTCCATAGGTCCCGGGCTGAATGTCCTACCGAACAGGCTGGCCAGTTCGTCCTCCTCCATGTCTAGGGCTTCTCCGAGGGCGTCGTCGCACCTGCTGCGTACCAGCCCTCTATAGAATGTTGCGGTGGAGTCTCCACTGATAACCGGATCCGCCTGCCAGAGGGCGGTGAGCGCCTGGGCACACTCAGTGTGCCAGGCGCCCAGTTTTCTCGGTCTTTGCTTGACCCACTATCTATCTATATCTATATATAGATATATAGATAGATATAGATAGATATAGATATAGATAGATATAGATAGATAGATAGATATAGATATATAGAGATATATATATATATAGATATAGATAGATATTTATATATAGATATAGATAGATATTTATATATAGATATAGATAGATTATTATATATAGATATAGATAGATAGATATATATAGATATAGATAGATAGATATATATAGATATAGATAGATAGATATATATAGATATAGATAGATAGATATATATAGATATAGATAGATATAGATAGATAGATAGATAGATATATATAAATATAGATAGATAGATATATATAGATATAGATAGATAGAGATATATATATAGATATAGATAGATAGAGATATAGATATAGATATAGATAGATAGAGATATATATATAGATATAGATAGATAGAGATATATAGATAGATATAGATAGATAGAGATATATAGATATAGATATATATAGATATAGATATATATATATATATATATAGATATATAAAGATAGACGGTAGCCACGGAATAGGCAGACCCAGAAAAACCTGGGACGAGCTGATAAACTCCGACCTCACACACTTACACCTCAGCAAGACAATGTCACTGGACCGAGACCTTTGGCGGTACTCAGTAATAGAGAAGACCCGCCTTACCTAACTACAAAGTAAAACCTACTACAGTCAGTAGGCATCTCTAACAAAATACACCTCCCCACCCCATCCACACCGCCCCCTTCTATGTAAAGTTATGTTGGTGCCACACCATGCAGACCGAAACAAATGAGATCGTGTAGGTGTCACGACAAAAAAACACACAGTCCACGCTGTAATG
>OZ024740.1:147092579-147095079 GCA_964016885.1 Eledone cirrhosa | reverse complement strand
CTGTTTTATAAATAATTAGTGACATACCTTGTAATAATGCAACTTCCATTTAAAAAGTTGATTTGGTAGTGAAACTGTTATGACAGTTATATAGAAAGAAAAACGAAGATGAGAAGAAGAAGATGAAGAGATGTATGTAAATAAAAAAAAAATAAAATAAAAAAAAAAAAAAAGAAGAAGATGAAGAGATGTATGTAAAGAAAAACAACGGAGCGAGATAGAGGGACAAGGAGATATGGGAGAGAGAAATACATTGAGGAGGTGAAAAAACATAGTAGGCTGCTTTTGGACAGATGATCATCGTATATGTGAGAGGTTAAGGGAAGGGATACAGTTAAACTAGTGTATAGGAGAAAAAGAAAGAAAGATGATATATTTAAAATATATTAAAAATATATTATGTCTCATCCATTTGAATTATCAATTTTTATGGATTAGGTATTATAATGTAAATATCAGTATTCATGAATGAGACACATATCCATAATGTGTGAAAAAATGACCACATGCTCAGTTTAAAAATTCTTAGGTCTATAAGCAAAATCTGAGATAAAACTTCAAACATAAGTATATATGCATTCTCGTGAAAAAAAAAAGAGAAAAGAGACGGTTATCTCAATTTCAAGTTGATAAATATAGACGCACATGTGAACCTACGTGATAAGCTGCACAGATTCTTATATTTCATGAAAAACTTCAATGCGTTACAAAAGATTCCACCCCACATACATTTACATACATATATATAGACACAAAATATATAAGATATACATTAACATCTAAAATAACATTCCAGCCTCACTTGCATGATCATCGATCAAGCATAGAGTAGACAACAGATATCAATATTAAAATTAAAAACGCCAAGAATATCTTCGTCACTCCACAGAGTATCTAGGGACGCAAGAGAACATAGTATGCCACGCATATCGGTCACATAGAATCAGAATCAAAAGCAAACAAAACCAAAATTGTTCACCAAGCCTTATTTAGCAGAAATCATTCAAAACTTATTCTACAAATGCTCTTATATTTATTATAGAAATTTATCCAGCTTAAAAATTTATTCAAAAGATTGGGAACAACGCCAATTTTAGGGTAGTTTATTTAATCTCATTAATTATATATTCATGCAGAAAGGTTTAAAAAAAAAAAAAAAAATTGAAGGAATCGAAAGATTTATCGCCAAGTTTCATAAATAGTCAAATACCTTAAGTAAATATACTACATTTTATACTACATTTTAAATTTATATTTATATTTAAATGTTGAGTTCAATCTATGTCTGCAACAGCTGAATAAATTGGTTCGTAAATTAAGGGAATTTTTAGATTTTAGTATAAAGAATATCTCCTCCGCGCAGAGGTCACATGTCTCAGAAGAGGAATTAAAAGGAATCCCTTTTGAGACTATATTCCAAACCATCGAATATCCAACTTTATCATGCTTAAGTTGCCAGAGTAACCCTGACAGCGATGTTGAGGATTTTTTATTTGGATCCGTGAAAGAATTTTTGTGATTATTATAGCGAAGTTTAAATTCTGTCGAGGTGGAACCAACATAATTAAAAGAATTTAAATCAGTTCTAACATTACAGTTGTATATTAAATTTTTAACTAAGCAATTGTTATTTAGCGGACATTTAGATCTATCTCTACAGTTACAGTTTTTTAGTTGAATATTGTTTAGGCTATTTTCGGTATTTTGGCTAGGTTTTAGATTCCTATTATTTATTCTATTAATATTTTGTGCTAAATTTTTGGTGGACGAGTACGTTAATTTTATAGTATGTCTATTAAAAATTGAGTGATACTTATGTGTTCTAGGGAAGCGTTTGTCAAGAGCATTAAAAAATAGTTTAGCGATGTGGGTTTTAATGTTTAGTGAGAAAGGGGGGGGGGGCAAACCATATTATATTTCTAGTTCTATTTCTTTTCTGGTTTTTGAAATTATTGTAGTGCTTTCTATTATAGTTGTTAAAGTTGTTACTGTAATTAAAATTGTTGTTATTTTGGTTAGTTTGTCTATTATCGATGTACATAATTTTATCACTATATCCTGCTCTAGCTAAAGCTTCATTATAATACTGGGCTTTTTCGTCAAAAATATTTTTATTGGAAGAGATTCTAGAGATACGTTTTTGAACAGAGTTCACTATAGTATTTTTGACAGATCTGGGGTGATTGGAGCTAAAATTGACATAATTCAAGTTTTCATTTAACTTGTGAAATGGATAGTGAAGACATGTGTTGAGATTAAATGTTACGTCTAGGAAATTGACTATTCTATGGTTATTCTCAATTTCTATTTTTAGATTAAGGTAATTAAAAAATTGTATAATTTGTTTTCTTTTCTTATTTAGTTCAGAGTTATTATTTTCAATAAGTAAAATCATGATTTTGCTTATAGACCTAAGAATTTTTAAACTGAGCATGTGGTCATTTTTTCACACATTATGGATATGTGTCTCATTCATGAATACTGATATTTACATTATAAT
>OZ024740.1:147082579-147087579 GCA_964016885.1 Eledone cirrhosa | reverse complement strand
AAGGACTGGCGTAGCAGCATCATTGTTAACTGCTATAAGGGAAAAGGAGATGCCCTAGATAGGAGTAACTATAGAGGCATTAAATTAATCGACCAGGTCATGGTCACGGAAAAAGTAATAGCGCAACTAATCAGAGAGAGAATTGATCTAGATGAAATGCAGTTCGGGTTTGTGTCAGGCAAAAGTACCACAGATGCTCTTTTCATTGTACGACAACTACAGGAGAAGTACCTAGCTAAAAGTAAACCCCTATACTTAGCTTTTGTCGACTTGGAGAAAGCCTTCGACAGAGTCCCCCGTTCCATTATCTGGTGGGCTCTTAGAAAACTAGGTGTTGACGAATGGCTTGTGAGAGCTATACAAGCCATGTATAAAGAAACAGTCAGTAAGGTTAGAATTAACAACGAATATAGTGAAGAGTTTAGCGTAAAAGTTGGTGTCCATCAGGGCTCTGTTCTTAGCCCCCTACTATTTATTATTGCTCTTCAGGCTATAACAGAGGAGTTCAAGACCGGCTGCCCATGGGAACTCCTATACGCAGATGATCTAACGCTCATAGCTGAATCAATGACTGAACAAGAAAAGAAATTCCAAACATGGAAGCACGGCCTAGAATCAAAAGGCCTTAAAATTAACCTGGCTAAGACTAAAGTTCTAGTTTGTAGGAAAGAAAATAAGGCGGCGGTCCCTTCTGGGAAATGGCCATGCTCAGTGTGTAGGAAAAGCGTAGGTAGAAACTCCATTTTATGTCCCCAATGGAAAGTATGGGTGCATAAAAGATGTAGTGGGATCACAGGTAAGCTAACTAAGAACATAGATTTTACATGTGGCCGGTGCTCTGGTGAAATAAGTAGCAGCAAGTGCCCACTAAATACTAGCTCTTTCAATTGCGCAGAGGGTTCTATAGAAATAGTGGACAGCTTCCGTTACCTGGGTGACAAAATCAGCAGTGGGGGAGGGTGCTCTGAAAGTACAGTAGCTAGAGTCAGAACTGGATGGAAAAAGTTCAGAGAGCTTATACCACTATTAGCCGCTAGAGGGTTCTCCCTAAAAATGAAAGGCAGGTTATACGATGCCTGCATACGAACAGCAATGCTGCATGGCAGTGAGACCTGGGCATTGTGTGCAGAGGATATACGCAGACTAGAGAGGAACGAAGCTTGCATGCTCCGCTGGATGTGCAATAGTAATATACGTGAACGGCTAAGCATAAACGAACTAAGGAAAAAATTAGAAATAAGAGGGATCAGATGTTGTTTACTCGAGAGAAGGCTACGTTGGTACGGTCACGTGATGCGCATGAAAGACGACAGCTGTATAACAAAGTGCAGGGCAATAAAGATAGACGGTAGCCACGGAGTAGGCAGACCCAGAAAAACCTGGGACGACATGATAAATTCCGACCTCACACGCTTACACCTCTCCAAGACAATGTCACTGGACCGAGACCTTTGGCGGTACTCAGTAATAGAGAAGACCCGCCTTACCTAAATACAAAGTAAAAACCTACTACAGTCAGTAGGCATCTCTATCAAAACACACCCCCGTCCCACAACCTCCACCCCATCCACACCGCCCCTTTCAATGTAAAGTTATGTTGGTGCCACAACATCCAGGCCGAAACAAATGAGATCATGTAGGTGTCACGACAAAAAACACACAGTCCACGCTGTAAATGTGGCCGTGTAGGCAACACGGTAAAAACCTCCCAGCCCCACACTGTAAATGTGGTTGGTGTTAGGAAGGGCATCCAGCTGTAGAAAACCCTCCAGACAGTCCACGCTGTAATGTGGCCGTGGAGGCAACACGGTAAAAACCTCCCACCCCCACACTGTAAATGTGGTTGGTGTTAGGAAGGGCATCCAGCTGTAGAAAACCCGCCAGACAGTCCTATGCGAGCAAGACAACCACTCTTGCCTCAAGTGGGAAAACCCCCGTCCAAACCCATGCAAGCGTGGAACACGGACGCTAAACCTGATGATGATGATGATGATATATATATATATATTTATTTATATTTATATATATATATTTATATTTATATTTATTTATATTTATATATATATATAATATATTTATATTTATATATTTATATTTATATTTATATATATAATATATTTATATTTATATATTTATATTTATATATATATATATATTTATATTAGAAAGTGAGGTTTTCTTTACAAAATGAAAAATAACCAAGGTGTCCTACACGAGTGAAAGTATAAAGAAAAAAAGATGAAATCGAAAATGCAACTGGAGTCTTATTTTTTAAAAAAATATATATATTTATTTGGTTCCTTTACCGGTTTCGCAGTTCTTCTGCTTTACAAAAGTAGAGTTGAGATGGAGGGCCTGTGGTTTTTCTCACATCTGTGCACATCTCTTTGAGGGCGGCTGGCTGTGAAGCTAGTTAGTCAGCCACCTTCTCTGTCTCTGGTTTCTCGGACCCATGGTTTTTCGGACCCATGGCTTTTTACATATTCCTTTGTTATATTCCAATACCTGATGATATCACCGGATTCATATGGAACCCGGTCATTGAAATGATCATAGTATAATAAACCTTTCAAGGATTTACACCAGTCCAGCCTCCTGTTACTTCTTTTATAATTAACTCTGTATTCGCACCACCAATTACACAAACGAAGATGGGTGAACTGCCCTGCGTTGAGTACTCTTCACAATATTACACCAGGATTGACCATACGGAATGACCAGTTCTATTCAGTGGTGAACCAACAAACCTTAAGATATATATATATATTTATATATATATATATCATCACCATACTGTTTATATATATATATATATATATATATATTATCACCATACTGTTTATATATATATATATATTATCACCATACTGTTTATATATATATATATATATCACCATACTGTTTATATATATATATATATATATCACCATACTGTTTATATATATATATATATATATATATATATATCACCATACTGTTTACATATATATATATATATACCACCATACTGTTATATATATATATATATATAATCACCATACTGTTCATATATATATATACCACCATACTGTTCATATATACAATAACTGGCAATGAAAAAACTGCAACAACTCTGGGAAACTAAACCAGAACAACCCGCCATCCTCTACACACCATCATAAACTGAAAGCAGGGTACAAATTGTTGTCTTTAAATGCTCGCAGTTTATGCAACAAGATCCATCTGTTTAACTCCTACGTCAGAAGCATCGACCCTGACTTTATCACAGTTACGGAAACCTGGGCACATTCCTTACTCTGTGATGGGGTTTTCAGGATTACTGGGTACAACCTTTTCCGCAAGGACCGCATTAATCGCTGTGGTGGTGGTGTGATGGTCTACGTTCATTCAAACTTTTCAGTAATTCCTTGCATTGATTTGAACGAATCACAAGAAGTTTTTTTGTGACATACGTATGACCATGTTGACACCTCTGCTTGGTGTTGTTTATCGCCCCCCAAACTACCATCAGGACACACAGCTTTGCGATATCCTCAGAGCTGCTGCCAGGAAAACAGCCACTTATGTGTTTATTGCAGGTGACTTCAATCATCCTGAGATCAATTGGGAAACCTTTCGTTGGCCACAAAGTGCAAACGATTTCCTTGAGCTAGTGCTGGACTCAAACTGGTCACAAGTAGTCACCTCTCCAACAAGAGGTGACAACACTTTGGACCTGATCTTCACCACTACTCCTGAAGTGGTTATCAGTTGTACTATTGAGGAACCTCTAGGCGACTCTGATCATGCTATGATCATTGCCAATCTGGCTCTTGCGGGTAGCAACAAAAACCAGAACCATCTCCTATCTGCTTGCTTTGATTGGAAGAAAGCAGATTGGAACTTGTACTGCACTGAGCTCCAGCGCCCAAACTGGTATGAGTTCTATAACTCTGGAGATGTGAACACTATACTCCAGAGCATCCTGGACTCAATATAGATAGGCTGTGCAGAAAAAACCCACCCCAAAAGTCTAATTTGGGAAACTTCAGCGGTCCGACTTGCCAGGAAAGAACGTCAGAACGCTGAACAGGAATATAAACTGCATAAATCAGATGCCAACAGAAAAAGCGGAATAAATCTTCCAACCATCTCAAGCAAGTGACAAAAAAGGCAGTGCTTGAATTTGAACAGTGCATAGCAACCAATCCTAACAGTAAGGTGTTCTGGAAATATGTTCATTCAAAGCAGAGACCTCACTCTCCAGTTGGTCCTCTTCGCAATCCCCACACAAGCCAGATCCCTGATGATCCCAAAGAATGCGCAGAATCATTGCTGAGTGCTCTGCAAGCATTTTTACTGTTGAAAATCAGAATGTACCATCTCCACCATCTCTAACATCAAATTCCATAAGAACTATGGAATTTACACCTGCAATGTTGCAACGTCACCTTAAGAATAAGCGCAACTATGCCTCCCCTGGTCTTGATGGTGTTACATACCTGCTTCTCAAACGTGGCGGGTACTTCCTTTTGCACCAGCTTTCTTTCTTCTTTCAATACTGTCTCAACACTGGTGCTACTCCGGAGCAGTGGAAAACTGCCAGTGTCATTCCCCTGTTCAAAAAGGATGACCGCACGTCACCTGTCAACTATCGTTCAGTCAGTCTTACTAGCTGTATTGCCAAACTGATGGAATCCTGTGTCAGAGAAACACTTTGGAACTTCTGGAGCTCTCACTACCTCATCCAGCCCTCGTAGTTTGGATTTATCCCTAACTCCAGCTGCTGTGATCAGCTTATCGAGTTCTTTGAAGGCATTACCCGGATCACTGACAGCGGCTCATGGGTGGATGTTGTTTACCTTGACTTCGCTAAGGCTTTTAATTCTGTGCCACACAAAAGACTTATGGCAAAACTCTCTGCAATGGGTGTGAGGGATGATCTTTTTAACTGGTTGAAATCCTTCATTCTCAGCCGAAAAGAGGTAGTCACGGTTCTAGGACAGCATTCTTCACCATAT
>OZ024740.1:146980079-147077579 GCA_964016885.1 Eledone cirrhosa | reverse complement strand
AACCTGCCAGATAGTCCTATACGAGCGAAATATGGTCACCCGACCAATCTTGCCTCAAGTAGGACAATTCCCATCTAACCCATGCCAGTGTGGAAGATAGACGTTAAATGATGATGTGTATATATATATATATATTTGCACATATATATATATATGTGCACACATATATATATGTGCACATATATTTGCACATATATATATATATGTCTATATATTTGCACATATTGCACATATTTGCACATATATATATATTTGCACATATATATATATATATATATATATATATATATATATATATATATATATAGTGGACAGCTTCTGTTACCTGGGTGACAAAATCAGCAGTGGGGGAGGGTGCTCTGAAAGTACAGTAGCTAGTCAGAACTGGATGGAAAAAGTTCAGAGAGCTTATACCACTATTAGCCGCTAAAGGGTTCTCCCTAAAAATGAAAGGCAGGTTGTATGATGCCTGCATACGAACAGTAATGTTGCATGGCAGTGAGACCTGGGCATTGTGTGCAGAGGATATACGCAGACTAGAGAGGAACGAAGCTTGCATGCTCCACTGGATGTGTAATAGTAATATACGTGAAAGGCAAAGCATAAACGAACTAAGGAAAAAATTAGAAATAAGAGGGATCAGATGTTGTTTACTCGAGAGAAGGCTACGTTGGTATGGTCACAAGATGCGCATGAAAGACGATAGCTGTATAACAAAGTGCAGGGCAATAAAGATAGACGGTAGCTACGGAGTAGGCAGACCCAGAAAAACCTGGGACGAGCTGATAAATTCCGACCTCACACACTTACACCTCTCCAAGACAATGTCACTGAACCGAGACCTTTGGCGGTACTCAGTAATAGAGAAGACCCGCCTTACCTAAATACAAAGTAAAACCTACTACAGTCAGTAGGCATCTCTAACAAAATACACCCCCGTCCCACCAAAACATCCAGGCCGAAACAAATGAGATCGTGTATGTGTCACGACAAAAAAACACACAGTCCACGCTGTAATGTGGCCATGTAGGCAACATGGTAAAAACCTCCCAGCCCCACACTGTAAATGTGGTTGGTGTTAGGAAGGGCATCCAGCTGTAGAAAACCCGCCAGACAGTCCTATGCGAGCAAGACAATCACTCTTGCCTCAAGTGGGAAAACTCCCGTCCAAACCCATGCAAGCGTGGAACACGGACGTTAAACGATGATGATGATGATATATATATATGTATATATATTTTTTATCATTTTTTTTTTTTTTTTGCAATGGCCATACTCAATAACAAGCCATCATATATATGAATGTATATATATATATATATATATATATATAGTTATGTAATAAACAACATAAGATAATTAATTCATTTACCAGTGGTTTCTTGAAAACAGATATTTATATCTGTCTTCAGTTGTCAGAATGAATAACATAGATGTTATTCATTCTGACGACTGAAGACAGATATAAATATGTCTTCAAGAAACCACTGGTAAATAAATCCACTGGTAAATTAATTATCTTATGTTGTTTATTACATAACTAAAAACCTCTGTAGCCTACATAGAGCACTCTCTTTTCCTTTACCTTTCTTATGGAAATACTTCATTCATATATATATATATATATGTGTGTGTGTGTATGTGTATGCATGTGTGTATGTATGTATGTTCTTCTGGTTTTATAATTTCACAAATTTTTTCCCAATAGAGAGTCGGTTTCTAACATAGACACAAGACTCTCTCATTGGAATTTACACATCAACTAGGTAGATATGTATGCATGCATGCATGTGTAGATATGGATGTTATTGTATGTGTGGATGTATATGTTTTGAGTTGTATGTGTGCTTTGTATCTGTACATGTGTATATGCAGTTATTAGATGCAAAATTTTTGGAATGTTTTACATATTTTTACTGGATTGTACTTGTAATTTCCTAACCAGTTGTGTTCTTTCTGTTCCTGTAAAATCTAGCTTCTCAAGATTTGTATTGAGGCAGTTACTAACATACCCCAGTGCCCCAATAATCACTGGCATAAATCTGAAGATGTAATCAGGGTGGAGTATCTGCAGATTTCTCATCAGTTCTGCATAAATATTCTCCTTTTCGCTAATCTTTGATATTATATTGGCATCTGCTGGGCAGCTAATTTCCACTACTGTGCATGTTTTCTTCTCCCTGTCCCATATCATAATATCTGGTCTGTTATGCCTGAATTTTATTGGGGTTTTTACTGGAACATTCCACCAGTACTCTTTCATATTATGTACATTGATGTCTTCCTCTTTGCTGTAGCTTTTAATGTGTTTATTATCGGGGCTATCTTTTTTACGGATTGCATTGTGCAGTGTTTTGGCCACTACATCATGCCTCGTAGGTAGATAGTACTGCGATGACATCTTTGGACAGCTGCTGATGACATGGGTGATAATCCTTCGATATTAGTTCTGCAGAGTCTGCACTTGTTATCACATCTAGGTGTTTTGCCTGCATCCCTATCTCTATTGTGAATCAGGGCGGAAGAACTCATAAGAGTCAACGGCCATCCAAAAGTGTGTAAATATATATATATACATGTACATATGTATGTATGTGTAAATGTGTATATGCATGGGTGCATGTGTATAAATATATGCGTGGGGACATAGAAATAGTCGGGCTGGATACCCGATCGCGCGGTTAAACCACTGGGAGTGAAGGACCCCCTAGCCTTTGTCAGGGCATTCTTCTAGGAGAAGGCAACTCAGGAAACTGGGATAACTCCGACATAAAACCTGCGGCTCAGTAGTTACCAATGATGTTGATCTTTTCTTCTTTTCGGGTTATAGCTACTGTCTCTCAGAGAGTGGGATTGGCTCAGTGCACAGTCTTTCCTCACTTTAATAAACATCTCCACGCACAGGCATTGCATGATAGAATTTATTACTAATTATTGATAATGGTATATCGTGCAATGGCCATACTCGATAACGAGGAGGCAGCAATCATGTATGTATGTATGTATGTATGATGTTGACTTGTTCTTCTTTTTGGTAAATATCATCTTGGTTAAGAGAGTGGGACTGGCTTTGTACAGTGCCTTTGCTCACTATAAAAGCTTCACGGCACAGGCATTGCTTTGTATCTGGAGATCTCTCTGCACTTGTCGTCACATGGTACCATGGGCCCAGCACTGTGTCAATAATGTCACAAGTGTAGTGTTTGTACCAGAGTTTTCAAGTCGCTGGCTGGACTAAAAAGTCACACTCGTTCAGCGCATCGGTAGGGGTTCTCCTACATGGATATAAAGTAGTGGCCGTACTCGAAAACGAGTTGGCAGCCACCATGTATGTATGCATGTATGTGTGTATATATATGTATACATGTATATGTATGTATGTGTATGTATATATGTATATATATATGTATGAATGCAGATGTATGTATATGTATGTATATATATATATATATGTATATATATATATGTATGAATGTATATGTATGTATGTATATAAATTTATGTGAAGGCACATGGCTTAGTGGTTAGAGCATTTGGCTTGCAATCGAAAGGTTGTGAGTTCAATTCTCAGACCGGGTGATGTGTTGTTTCCTTGAGCAAGACACTTTATTTCACATTGCTCCAGTTTACTCAGCTGTAGAAATGAGATGATAGGAACAGAGGTCCCTGTCATTCCACTGCAAAGTGGTCCTGGAGGTGCCATGGCAAAAAAGCCCCAAGCACTCACTGTAAATGAGGTTGCCCACAACAGGACAACCCGTCTAACCCATGCTAGCATGGAAGAACGGACGTAAAACAGTGATGATGATGATGTGTATGTAAATGTATGTATGTATGTGTATGTATGTATGTGTATGTATATGTATGTATATATATGTATGTTTATATCTGTATATATATATGTATGTATATATATATATGTATGAATGTATATGTATGTATGTATTTTTGGCAGAAGTATATATACTGGTTGGATGCCCTTCCTAACACCAGCACCACTTTACAAGCAGGGAGAAGCGGACGTAAAATGATGATGATGATGATATATATATATTCATATATATATATCATCATCACCGTTTTACGTCCGATCTTCCACGTTAGCATTGGTTAGACGGGTTGTCCTGTTGTGGGCAGTGTCTGTTCAGCTGACCTTGTCTTGCTCATACCGGAATTAATTCTGGCTTGATTTCTACAGCTGGATGCCCCTTCCTAACACCAACCTCATTTACAGTGAGTGCTGGGTGGCTTTTTTCTGTGGCGCCCTCACGACCACTTTACAGTGTGGGCTGGGTGCTTTTTTGCCGTGGCACCTCCACGACCACTTTGCAGTGGGAGGGTGTGCAAGCATATTGACTATATGCTTCAGCTTTGGCTTGTACCCGTAGGGGGTTGGGTCTTCTGTATTACTGCATGACGCCAGAGGTCACGGTCATGTGTCATCGCCTTTGAGAGGTGTAATTGGGTAAGGTCGGCTTTTATCACCTCATCCCAGGTCATCTTGGGTCTCCCCACTCCGTAGTTTCCATCGACTTCTAGTGTTCTGCATCTTTTTATGCAACTGTCATCCTTCATACGTATCGTATGTCCATACCAATGCAACCGCCTCTCCTGCACGCAGCATTTGATTCCTCTTATGCTCAGTCTCTCTCTCAATTCATTTATGCTTTGTCGTTCGCGTATATTACTATTACACATCCATTGGAGCATGCAGGCTTCATTTCTTTTTAATCTATGCAAGTCTTCCACAGACTGCGCCCAGGTCTCACTACCATGCAACACTGCTGTTTGTATACACGCATCATACAGTCTGCATTTTATTTTGAGGGAAAAGGCTTTTGCAGCTAGCAGTGGCAGTAGCTCCCTGAACTTCTTCCATCCCGTTCTTACCCTAGTTATTGTACTTTCTGAACACCCACCTCCGCTTCTAATTCGGTCACCTAGGTAGCAGAAGCTGTCTACTGTTTCTACAGAGCCTCCCGGAGTTTGGTGGTACTTGTTTCCTGTGGCTGTTTGCTGCTTGCTGTCCCAGCACAGCTGCTACATGTGAGGCCTACATTCTTAGTTAAGCTTCTGGAGATCCCGCTACATCTCTTGTGTACCCATTGTTTGCATTTGGGGCAGAGAATGGAGTTCTTACCTACACCTTTCCTACATACTGAGCAAGGCAATTTCCCTGAGGGGATCTGGGTTTTGTTTTCTCGTCTACTTACCTTAGTCTTTGTCATGTTGACTTAGAGACCCTTTCTTTCTAGTCCCTGCTTCCAAGTTTGGAATTTCTTCTCTAGTTCTATCATAGATTCAGTTATAAGTGCGAGGACATCTGCATACAAGAGTTTCCATGGGCATCCGGTCTTAAACTCCTCCGTTATTGCCTGCAGGACTATGATGAACAGGAGAGGGCTAAGAACAGAGACCTGGTGGACACTGACCTGTACGCTAAATTCCTCGCTATACTCATTGCTAATCCTAACTTTACTGACTGCTCCCCTATACATTGCTTGTACAGCTTTCACAAGCCATTCATCTACTCCTAGTTTTCTAAGAGCCCACCAGATTACAGCACGTGGAACTCTGTATATATATATATATATATATATACATATATATATATATATATATATATATATATATATATATATATATATATATATATATATATATATATATACATCTTTTGATCTTATATATTATGTATACTCCAGTCCCACAAACTGTAGAGTGCTTCTTATCCGATATCTGCATTGCTTTATTGTACTACAATAAAACTCACCTCCTACATATATATATATATATACTTGGGGAGGGTCATACTTGTGTAATATTGCCAGAATTAATAACAGAACACACTCACTGAAGTGAAAACCAACCAAACAGTGAGTGTGTTCTGTTATTAATTCTGGCAATATTACACAAATATGACCCTCCCCAAGTATAACAATATTTGTTTCGACACACGATTTCATATAAAAAAACCTCGCAAAACTAATTCATCGCCGCTATGGCATTAGCTTGTGCCAAGCTGAAAGGTTATTGAAAGACACTGTTTGTAGTTATATAAAAACTACAATAACAACAGAACAAATCCGCTTCTTAAAACACTGTGTTTCCTCCAAAACATACACAACAAACATATCAAAACAAGTAAATAATTTATTATTGAACAAAACACAAGCCGAACGACTAAAACATACAATAATAGTTAACATGAAAAGAACAACATACACAAAAGTCAACGCACTTTACAGACAGAAACGCATTAACGGTAAGGAAATCCGAAATCTCATCACAGCAAACGAGAGAGATAACTTCATGAGCGTCATCCGACGTGAAACGAAATACGCTCCAAACGAATTCAATAGGCATTTCAATAAGAAATTAGAATGGATGAATAAGAAAAAACTACAAGAAAGGAAAATCGAATATTCTCAAAAATACCCAGATAACATCGGCAATATCCGTATGACTGATGTAAAACTACCGGAAGAATTTACCAATGACCACACAGTAAATATCTATGGGAACACTTTAATCAGTGAACAATATATATATATATATATATATACATATATATATATATATATACATATATATATATATATATATATATATATACATATATATATATATATATATATACATATATATATATATATACATATATATATATATATACATTATGAAGAGAGAGGAAACATTTAGATATAATTAGTAATAAAATGTATCATACCTAAACTGTTCCTAAATTCCTCGACTACGTAGTTTCGTGGCATAAACAAAAACAATATATCAAAGATATAGAGTCCTTGCGAGGTCTGCCGACTTATCAAGAGGATACCTCATTTTACTAGTCTCAAGAACGCGTCTACACGACGTGAGAAAGAATCCCAAAAGGCGGAGGGGGAGATAGTCACGCGATATAACGGTCGAGAAACAGAGCTAAGCCTCTTATAACCACGAAGAAAATACCACGGAGGCGGAGGGGGTATTCATATCGAGGCCGTAGAAGAGGTAGTGAAGAAGGCGAGAAGTATGAGTAATGGAAGCTTTCCAGTTGTCCCCACACTTCAAAGATTGCTCGACCAGAGGGAGTTATTAATATATTTAGAAACGCACAGATACATGCGGACACACACATATATACATGAATGCATCCGCACCCAACTGTGAGTTAAGGGTGCCAACTTCACCGATGTTGCTCAATGAATGACTGGGACAGACCAATTCAGTTTGAACCAGACTGAACCAGTATCAGAGTTAAAAATACATTATGAAGAGAGAGGAAACATTTAGATATAATTAGTAATAAAATGTATCATACCTAAACTGTTCCTAAATTCCTCGACTACGTAGTTTCGTGGCATAAACAAAAACAATATATCAAAGATATAGAGTCCTTGCGAGGTCTGCCGACTTATCAAGAGGATACCTCATTTTACTAGTCTCAAGAACGCGTCTACACGACGTGAGAAAGAATCCCAAAAGGCGGAGGGGGAGATAGTCACGCGATATAACGGTCGAGAAACAGAGCTAAGCCTCTTATAACCACAAAGAAAATACCACGGAGGCAACTCTGATACTGGTTCAGTCTGGTTCAAACTGAATTGGTCTGTCCCAGTCATTCATTGAGCAACATCGGTGAAGTTGGCACCCTTAACTCACAGTTGGGTGCGGACGCATTCATGTATATATGTGTGTGTCCGTATGTATCTGTGTGTTTCTAAATATATATATATATACATATATATACATACTCTTTTACTCTTTTACTCTTTTACCTGTTTCAGCCATCCGGCTGAGGCCATGCTGGGGCACCGCCCTTGTTGCTACACATTTTATCTCCAGCCTGTATAGGTTGGCCACTGGTGTAGGAGGGAGTTTGTTGCTGCTGCCCTTAGGTTTCCCTCGTGTCTTGCTGTGGGCTCATCCGGGATCCTGGATAACAAGGTGTCGAGATGTTTCTTAAAGACATCCACCTCCACGTCATGCAAGTCTCGCAGATGCCTCGGCAGCCTGTTGAAGAGTTGAGGGCCCTTGAATCCCAGGCTATTGCAATACCTGCTCCTTATTCTAGATGTGGAAGACGGGAGCTTTGGCACCACACAGTGACGTCCTGTTCGACGGTTGGTCCAGCTCCCAATGCCAAAGTTTGGTGCTAGTCCCTCCAGGATTTTCCACATGTAGATCACTGCGTATCTCTCCCGTCTTCGCTCCAAGGAGTAGAGGTTCAGTTCCTTCAGCCTCTCCCAGTAGCTTGTCTCCCTCATCTTGGCAATCCTCTTGGTGTAGCTTCGCTGGATTGCCTCAAGCTCTGTGGTTAGTTTGACACTATGGGGTGACCACAGCTGGGAGCAGTAGTCCAGGCGGCTTAGGACAAAAGTCCTCCACAGTGTCAACATGGTGTCTCGATCTCTTGTAAGGAAAGTCCTCAAGATCCAGCCAGCGAATCATCTACATGCTGTCGCCACCTTCATGATGTGTGAAGAAAAAGATGCATCATCGCTCATGTCTATGCCCAGGTCTCGTATCGATTTTGACACGGGGATATCGGTCCCTCCTGGTCCTGTGTAGCTGTGTTCCGCTATATTTGTGTTTGTGTTTGCAGGTTTGTATTGTAGGGCTTGGAATTTGCCAGCATTAAACTGCATGTTGTTTTCTTCCGCCCATCTGTATATGGCATCCAGATCCTGCTGTAAGAGGGCAGCGTCAGCCAGGTTTTTGATTGCCTGTGCTACCTTAGTGTCATCAGCATAGCTAGTGAGGGATGTTGTTGCATGCACCACAGAGGGCATGTCCGAGAGAGCCACCAAAAACAGTAGTGGTCCCAGGACTGTCCCCTGAGGCACCCCACTTGTTATCGGTGTTTCCCTCAAGAGGGCCCCATTTGCTGCGACTGCCTGGCTTCTGTCCCTCAGGAAGCCATGCAGCCACTCACCTACTTTTCCAGTTATGCCGAGTCCGTGTAGTTTGTGACATATCATTCCGTGGTCGACCTTGTCAAAGGCCTTCGCAAAGTCAAGATATATCACGTCTACATGTGAGCTGTCTAGTAGCTGTCTCAGTACCCAGTCGTAGTGATGTAGCAGCTGTGTAAGGCAGCTTCTTCCTGGGCGGAAGCCATGTTGCGTGCTAGTCAGGCGGTCATTTTCTTCGAGGAAAGTGATTAGTTTCTTTCTGACGACTCGCTCCATGACCTTACTGGTATGCGACGTCAGGGAGACTGGCCTATAGTTCTTGGCCTCCGCTCTACTACCTCCTTTATGGATAGGGCATATTGTGCCTTCTTTCAGCTCCCTGGGTAGTACACCGCTAGCCAAGGAGCTTCTGAAGAGCATCTTCAGTGGAGTTGCTAAGGCCCGCTTACATATTTTTAGGAGAACTGCTGGGAATCCATCAGGTCCAGCAGCCGAGTCTGTTCTAATTTCATCAATGGCGTACACCACATCCTCCTCCGTTATGTCTATGTGGTTGATGGTTGCCATTTCTTGATGTAGTGTTGTGGCATCAAAGAACTCCTCTGGCTTCGTTATTTGCATGTGCCTCAGTGGACATGTGAAGACACTTTTGTACTGTTCGTTCAGTATTTCACATATCTCTTGGGGATTTTCGGTTAATGAACCGTCCGTGTGGAAGAGTGGTCCAATCTTGCAGTGTACTGAGGCAGTTTCTTTTGCAAATTTAAAGAAGGCCTTAGGGTTTGTTTTAATGTTTTCTATGGCCCTGTTCTCTTTCCTTGCCCTCTCATTCTCATGTGAAAGCTTGAGTGCAATCTCGGTGTCAAGTAGTGCACGTTTCAAATAGGATTCCTTCTTGTTTTGGTTTTGTTGACTATTCAACTGGTTTGAGAGTTTAGTTCTACGTCTCATAAGGATTTTCCTATCTCTGGGAATAAGATTTTTGTGTCTGTTTGCCTCTTTCTCCGGGACACACTTTTTGCATATGGTGTGTATCGTTGTCATATATATACATATATACATATATATATATATACATATATATATATATATATGTATATATATATATATGTATATATGTATATATATATATATGTATATATATATATATGTATATATATATATGTATATATATATATATATATATATATATATATATATATATATATATATATATATATACATATATATATATATACATATATATATATATACATATATATATATATACATATATATATATATACATATATATATATATACATATATATATATATACATATATATATATATGGTGGCTGCCAACTCGTTTTCGAGTACGGCCACTACTTTATATCCATGTAGGAGAACCCCTACCGATGCGCTAAACAAGTGTGACTTTTAGTCCAGCCAGCGACTTGAAAACTCTGGTACAAACACTACACCTGTGACAATTATTGACACATAGTGTTGGGCCTTTGGTACCATGTGACGACAAGTGTAGAGAGATCTCCAGATATAAAGCAATGCCTGTGCCGTGAAGCTTTTATAGTGAGCAAAGGCACTGCACAAAGCCAGTCCCACTCTCTTAACCAAGATGATATTTACCAAAAAGAAGAATAAGTCAACATCATTGGATACCATCAGGGTTGCAGGTGTTATATAAGAGTTTTCCTTCTCTTAGAATTCTGCCTTGACAACGGCTAAGGGGTCATCTCTCCCGGTGATTTTGGATGGCCATTGACTCTTAAGAGCTCCTTTGCCAGGTTTTGTTTTTAGTCCTGCAGGATGTCCAAAGTCACCCTCCTCACCAAGAAACCTTGGTGGGGTTGCCAGTTTAGTCGCCAACGACCCGACCATGGGACAGGTTGTACTGGGATACATGTTACCAGTAGCACCAACTGGTGACCTGACATAGATATATATATATACATATATATATATATACATATATATATATATACATATATATATATATACATATATATAAATATATATATATATATATATATATATATATATATATATATATATATATGTATATATATATATATCTCGTGGACGAGAATGCGAGCACTCCTCTTTGTTTCGTCCGCGGATGGCTAACATAACCCTATCTCCTCCCGCCCCCCACCACCCCCACCCTCCAAACGCAACCCAAAACTTCAGAGTTGGTACCATAAATGTAGGCACCCTAAAGGGTCGCGCTAACGAGGTTGTAGAAATGCTTGAACGTAAGGAGGTCGATGTTTGTTGTATTCAAGAGACCAGGTGGAGGGGTGGGTCTGCTAGATTCATTGAGGGTAAAAAACGATGTTATAAGCTTTTCTGGGTGGGAAACGACGATGGGCTGGGTGGAGTAGGAATCATGGTAGCAGAAAAGTGGGCAGATAAGATAATAGACGTAAATAGAGTGAACGACAGAATAATTAAAATAAGACTTGTCCTCAATAGAACTACGGTGACAGTAATATCTGCGTACGCACCCCAATCCGGACTGCCCGGCACTATAAAAGACAAATTCTATGAGACACTGTTGCTAACTACCTCCCAAATATCTGACAGTGACTATATAATTATTGCAGGCGACCTAAATGGTCACGTTGGACAACATTGTGACGGCTACGACGAAATCCATGGAGGCTATGGGTTTGGTACTAGAAATGAGGAAGGCTCCAGAATCCTGGAATACTGTGATGCAAATAACCTAACTATCTGTAACACTAACTTCAAAAAACGTGACAATCACCTGATTACCTATAGATCCGGGGAACACACAAGCCAGGTAGATTATATCCTTACCAGAAGACGTGACAGAGTGTCTGTTGTAAACACTAAATCCCTCCCCCATGAAGAATGCACCTCCCAACATAGACTGATAATTAGCGACCTCATAGTCAGGACGAGACGTACCCGACAGCAGAAGAGGACTATCCTCAGGAGGAAAATATGGAAACTAAAGGACCCCACAGCCAGAAATAAATTTCAAAGCATATTACTTGATGCTTTCGACAGTAAGGAAGAGCATCTAGAATCGGACAATATAGAGGGACAGTGGAAATTTCTGAAAGCAAACCTGCTGTTGGCGACAGACGAAGTCTGTGGCTGGAGCAGGCCTGTAGGCAGGAGGAGAGTAACATGGTGGTGGAACAGTAGGGTGGAGGGGTCAATTAAGGCCAAAAAGCAGGCTTGGAAAGTATGGCGGGATGGGGGAAGTAGAGTAGACTATCAAGTGGCCAGGAGGGAAGCTAGGAGAGAAGTGTACTTAGCAAGAAGGGAAGCTGAGGAAAGAAAGTTCAAGCATGTTCTACAACGCGATGACCAAAAACGTGAGGTGTTCAGGATTGCCAGGCAATGCGTCAAGGAAAACCGTGATATTGTCGGGGAGTAGTGTGTACTTAACGATGATGGCATACTTGCCATCACCGACACTGATAAGAAGGTAGCTTGGAAGTGTCACTATGAAAGGCTACTAAATGAGGAGAATAAATGGGAGAAAGACAGTCTCCCCCATATCGACCCGATAGAGGGACCAGCAGTGTTAGTCGAGGGGAGTATAATAAGTAAGGCAATCAAGGATATGAAGACTGGTAAGGCGGCTGGGCCTTCGGAAATAGTTGCTGAGATGCTGAAGGCATCTGGCACGGTGGGACACACCATGGTCACCCGCATAGTTAACCAAGTCGTACAGAATGGGGTTGTTCCGAAGGACTGGCATAGCAGCATCATCGTTAACTGTTATAAGGGTAAAGGAGACGCCCTAGATAGGAGTAACTATAGAGGCATTAAATTAATCGACCAGGTCATGAAGGTCACGGAAAAAGTAATAGCGCAACTAATCAGAGAGAGAATTGATCTAGATGAAATGCAGTTCGGGTTTGTGTCAGGCAAAAGCACCACAGACGCTCTTTTCATAGTACGTCAACTACAGGAGAAGTACCTAGCTAAAGGTAAACCCCTCTACTTAGCTTTTGTCGACCTGGAGAAAGCCTTCGACAGAGTCCCCCGCTCCATTATCTGGTGGGCTCTTAGAAAACTAGGCGTTGACGAATGGCTTGTGAGGGCTATACAAGCCATGTATAAAGAAACAGTCAGTAAGGTTAGAATTAACAACGAATATAGTGAAGAGTTTAGCGTAAAAGTTGGCGTCCGTCAGGGCTCTGTTCTCAGCCCCCTACTATTTATTATTGCCCTTCAGGCTATAACAGAGGAGTTCAAGACAGGCTGCCCATGGGAACTCCTATACGCAGACGACCTGACACTCATAGCGGAATCAATGGCCAAGCTAGAGAAGAAATTCCAAACATGGAAGCACGGCCTAGAGTCAAAAGGACTTAAAATTAACCTGGCTAAGACCAAAGTTCTAGTTTGTAGGAAAGAAAACAAGGCGGCGGTCCCTTCTGGGAAATGGTCGTGCTCGGTATGTAGGAAAGGCGTAGGTAGAAACTCCATCTTATGTCCTAAATGCAAAGTATGGGTGCATAAAAGATGTAGTGGGATCACAGGTAAGCTAACTAAGAACATAGACTTTACATGTGGCCGGTGTTCTGGTGCAATAAGTAGCAGCAAGTGCCCACAAATACTAGCTCTTTCAATTGCGCAGAGGGTTCTATAGAAATAGTGGACAGCTTCCGTTACCTGGGCGATAAAATCAGCAGTGGGGGAGGGTGCTCTGAAAGTACTGTAGCTAGAGTCAGAACTGGTTGGAAAAAGTTCAGAGAGCTTATACCACTATTAGCTGCTAAAGGGTTCTCCCTAAAAATGAAAGGCAGGTTGTACGATGCCTGCATACGAACAGCAATGTTGCATGGTAGTGAGACCTGGGCATTGTGTGCAGAGGATATACGCAGACTAGAGAGGAACGAAGCTTGCATGCTCCGCTGGATGTGTAACAGTAATATACGTGAACGGCAAAGCATAAACGAACTAAGGAAAAAATTAGAGATAAGTACATACACAAGCATACGCAAAACACTTACCATAGGTATACAAAACCATGCACGTATAAATTTGTGTGTGTGTGTATGCGTGTATACAAATAAATAATTATATAAACGTATATAAATAAATAAATACGTATATAACGAGCGCACACACATACCTACATGTAAATACACAAGTATTCGGAGACGTAAGTCAACCAAAACATGAAGTACACATATACACACACCCTACATACTTACGAACCAGCATACTCACACAGACGCAAAACTCCCGTATACACAAAGCCAAACCATATGTACCTGAATATATAAAAATATACGCCATAATGTAAACAATCAAATATACGTACGAGAAGGTATACGTACCTTCACAAAACATACAGGTAATATATACTTACCTATGCAAATAAGTAATGGTATAAACAAAACATATACTTAGCTCCCACATCAAGATGTAAAATATCCACGTATAGATCGTACTATCCGTTAGGGTATAACGTGGGGCTGTAATACAGGAAGGTTTTGTGCAATTTATGTTTACAAGCCGAAATTGCCTCAGATTTTTTGTTTAAGAATGTGGTCTGTGGCGTAGAGTATTTCCAGGGCCTCAGCGGCGCAGAGGTCACATGGTCTTTTATTTCCGTTATATGATCTAGCCCTAGCTAGGATCTCCCAGTGTAACTTATATTGGGTGTGGTTGTCTTTTAGACTCCAGATATAAGCTGAAAGTGACGTCATATTCCTTCTTAGAGGGTAACGAAAAGAATGGGTATGCATGTAAAGACGCTGCTTGAATCTATTGGCGGTTAACCCTATGTAGACCCTACGGGACGTGGGTGTTACAACCTTACATTTGTAGACAATGTTACTAGAGAGGCATTTCCCGGATAGGGGGCAATCAACCTGATTCCTACAATTACAGTTAGTACTAACTACAGGGTTGCACGTGTTCCTACGGCTAGGTAGTTTAGCTAAATTTGAAGCTGTGATGTTATGTGCAAGGTTAGGAGTCGTAGAGTAAGAAATTTTAATAGTACTTCTATTAAACATTTTACTATATTTATGTGTAGAGGGAAAATGCTTCGTAATAAGGGAAAGAAAGATCTTAGCTAATGGTGTGGCCACCTCCATATTATATGGTGGGTTATACTAACAAATGCAACGGGATCTATTTCTTCTAGGTCTATTTTCGTACTCTGTATATGCTACCTTATCGACAAATCCACTACGAGCAAGAGCTCCATTGTAATAAGTGGAATGGTCATTGAAAATACGCTCGTTGGTGGAAAGACGGGAAAGCCTCAACGAATAGTTTCTTACCAGGTTCTTGGTTATGCTGGCAGGATGGTTGGAATGCTTACTTATGTAATTAAGCGTATCATTCGGCTTTCTATACGGGTAATAAAACCCATTCAATAAATTGAGGGTAATGTCGAGGTAATTAACGACCGAGAGATTGGCCTCAACCTGTATAGAGAGGTTGAAGCCTTTAAAGAAGGCTGTGAGTTCTTTTCTGAACCTGTCGCAAGCACGAGGTACGCACTTAGTCATGGTCAAAAGACCATCGTCATGGTACAAACCACCGCCCGCATTGGGGAATTGATCCTTGATAGAGAAAAGAAGGAAAAGGCCGATAAGATCAGTAACCTCCGCAGAATCACTGGCGCCCATACTCACGTCGAATGGGGTACTATTGGATTTTTTAATCCAAATAGAGTCGTCGAAATTAATCACCGACTTTCGGGCATTGAGGATGACATCAACTTCGAAATCCTTAACCACTGTGAGAGTTTTAGCGAAATTGATAGCTCTAAGGAGAAGTGGTAAAGTGATGGAGGAGTAGTAATTGTTAATGTCGAATTGGATAAAACGGCAATGTTCCTTGTTACATATGCCGTTAAACCAATCAATCACCGCGAAAGAATTGTTCCACAGTGCAAGAGGGGCCAAACTTCTAATTTCAGGTATAATTCTATCAAGAATCGTTTTACTAAGTCTGCCTAAATCGGACTTCGTAGGGTTAATAAGCCAAATAGAGGGGTTGTTCGGAAAATTGGATTTGTGATCCTTCAGAGTAAAGTGGGGAGAAATAGGGTCCAGAGGTTCGGTCCGGTCCAGGATGTTGAGATCAGATGTGATTTTAAACCCAGCATCGTTGATTTCATTGATGACGCACCAATTAGTTTTACGGTAATCCTTAGTTACAGCATTATCTAGTAGTTGATGGTAAGTACTGCGCTCCACTTGATATAGGTTGCCAGTTTTGTCGGAATGGACGTGCACGGCATTAGAATCCCTAATAGAACGAATTCTGGAAGGAATTGCTCCTATTCCGAAATTTGATACTCCGAATGAGTTCCAAGACATCATTTTCAAAGGGTAGCAATGCTGTGTTACACGGGGGGTTATTATGTTTTAAATCCAAATTTATCCTGTTTGTTGTCTGCTTTTCGCGGATTATCGAAATAAAAGGCACGCCAACGCAACCTTTTAATGAACGCGTCTATTTTCTGTATCAGGAGTTTTAGCTACGGTTCTTATATATTTGATATATATTTATCCTTATCGAGCCCTCTTTGGATTTTGGTCTTCAAATTTATTATTATTACTATATATGTATATATGCATATATATATATATGAATATATATATATATATGTATATATATATATATGTATATATATATGTATATATATATATATATATGTATATATATATGTATATATATATATATATATGTATATATATATGTATATATATATATGTATATATATATATGTATATATATATATGTATATATATATGTATATATATATGTATATATATATGTATATATATATATGTATATATATATATGTATATATATATGTATATATATATGTATATATATATGTATATATATATGTGTATATATATATGTATATATATATATGTATATATATATGTATATATATATATGTATATATATATGTATATATGTATATGTATATATATATATATATATGTATATATGTATATGTATATATATGTATATGTATATATATGTATATGTATATATGCATATATGCATATATGCATATATGTATATATGCATATATGTATATATATATGTATATATGCATCATCATCATTTCATCATTTCATTTTACGTCCGCTTTTTCCCTGCTTGCAAGGGTGGGACGGGAACTGATGCTGGCTTGATTTCTACAGCTGGATGCCCTTCCTAACACCAACCTCATTTACAGTGAGTGCTGGGTGCTTTTTTGCTGTGGCACCTCCACAACCACTTTACAGTGGAATGATAAGGACCTCAGTCCCTATCATCTCATTTCTACAGCTGAGTAAACTGGAGCAATGTGAAATAAAGTGTCTTGCTCAAGGAAACAACACATCACCCGGTCTGAGAATTGAACTCACAACCTTTCGATTGCAAGGCCAATGCTCTAACCACTAAACCATGTGCCTCCATATGCATATATGTATATATATATATATATATGTATATATGCATATATGTATATATGTATATATATCGACAGAGTCCCCCGCTCCATTATCTGGTGGGCTCTTAGAAAACTAGGCGTTGACGAATGGCTTGTGAGGGCTATACAAGCCATGTATAAAGAAACAGTCAGCAAGGTTAGAATTAACAACGAATATAGTGAAGAGTTTAGCGTAAAAGTCGGCGTCCATCAGGGCTCTGTTCTCAGTCCACTACTATTTATTATTGCCCTTCAGGCCATAACAGAGGAGTTCAAGACAGGCTGCCCATGGGAACTCCTATACGCAGACGACCTGACACTCATAGCGGAATCAATGGCCGAGCTAGAGAAGAAATTCCAAACATGGAAGCACGGCCTAGAGTCAAAAGGACTTAAAATTAACCTGGCTAAGACCAAAGTACTAGTTTGTAGGAAAGAAAACAAGGCGGCGGTCCCTTCTGGGAAATGGTCGTGCTCGGTGTGTAGGAAAGGCGTAGGTAGAAACTCCATTTTATGTCCTAAATGCAAAGTATGGGTGCATAAAAGATGTAGTGGGATCACAGGTAGGCTAACTAAGAACATAGATTTTACATGTGGCCGGTGCTCTGGTGCAATAAGTAGCAGCAAGTGCCCACAAACTACTAGCTCTTTCAATTGCGCAGAGGGTTCTATAGAAATAGTGGACAGCTTCCGTTACCTGGGCGATAAAATCAGCAGTGGGGGAGGGTGCTCTGAAAGTACTGTAGCTAGAGTCAGAACTGGTTGGAAAAAGTTCAGAGAGCTTATACCACTATTAGCTGCTAAAGGGTTCTCACTAAAAATGAAAGGCAGGTTGTACGATGCCTGCATACGAACAGCAATGCTGCATGGCAGTGAGACCTGGGCATTGTGTGCAGAGGATATACGCAGACTAGAGAGGAACGAAGCTTGCATGCTCCGCTGGATGTGTAACAGTAATATACGTGAACGGCAAAGCATAAACGAACTAAGGAATAAATTAGAGATAAGAGGGATCAGATGTTGTTTACTCGAGAGAAGGCTACGTTGGTATGGACACGTGATGCGCATGAAAGTCGATAGCTGTATAACAAAGTGCAGGGCAATAAAGATAGACGGTAGTCACGGAATAGGCAGACCTAGAAAAACCTGGGACGAGCTGATAAACTCCGACATCACACACTTACACCTCTCCAAGACAATGTCACTGGACCGAGACCTTTGGCGGTACTCAGTAACAGAGAAGACCCGCCTTACCTAAATATATAGTAAAACCTACTCCAGCCAGTAGGCATCTCTAACAAATACACCCCGTCCCACCACCCCCACCCGATCCACACCACCCCGTTCTATGTAAAGTTATGTTGGTGCCGCGCCATCGAGGCCGAAACAAATGAGATCGTGTAGGTGTCACGACAAAAAAACACACAGTCCACGCTGTAATGTGGCCGTGTAGGCAACACGGTAAAAACCTCCCAGACCCACACTGTAAATGTGGTTGGTGTTAGGAAGGGCATCCAACTGTAGAAAACCTGCCAGACAGTCCTATGCGAGCAAGACAATCACTCTTGCCTCAAGTGGGACTACCCCCGTCCAAACCCATGCAAGCGTGGAACACGGACGTTAAACGCTGATGATGATGATGATGATGATGATATGTATATATGCATATATGTATATATGTATATATGTATATATGCATATATGTATATATGTATATATGCATATATGTATATATGTATATATGCATATATGTATATATGCATATATGTATATATGCATATATGTATATATGTATATATGCATATATGTATATATGCATATATGTATATATGCATATATGTATGTATATATATATATATATATATGCATATATGTATATATATATATATGCATATATGTATATATATATATGTATATATGCATATATGTATATATATATATATATGTATATATATATATCATCATCACCGTTTTACGTCCATTCTTCCACGTTAGCATGGGTATATCATCATCATCATCAACGTTTAACGTCCGTGTTCCATGCTTGCATGGGTTTGGACGGGGGTAGTCCCACTTGAGGCAAGAGTGATTGTCTTGCTCGCATAGGACTGTCTGGCAGGTTTTCTACAGTTGGATGCCCTTCCTAACACCAACCACATTTACAGTGTGGGTCTGGGAGGTTTTTACCGTGTTGCCTACACGGCCACATTACAGCGTGGACTGTGTTTTTTTGTCGTGACACCTACACGATTATATATATATATATATATAGTATATATATATATATATATACTATATATATATATAGTATATATATATATATAGTATATATATAGTATATATATATATAGTATATATATATATATAGTATATATATATATGAAGGCGTGTGGCTGAGTGGTTAGAGAATTGGATTCACAATCTTGAGGTTGTGAGTTCGATTCCTGGACCAGGCGATGCGTTATGTCCTTGAGCAAGACACTTTATTTCACGTTGCTCCTTCTACCTGGAGTTGCGACCGATAGATAGTACTAGCAACTGGAAAGACCAACGGAAACATTGTTTCCTCGGTCCGATTTGACGAAAGTCGATCGATTGAAAAATATATATATATATAGTATATATATATATATATATATATAGTATATATATATATATATATATAGTATATATATATATATATATATATAGTATATATATATATATATATATAGTATATATATATATATATATAGTATATATATATATATATAGTATATATAGTATATATATATATATATATATATATAGTATATATAGTATATATATATATATATATATATATAGTATATATATATATATAGTATATATATATATATATATAGTATATATATATATATATAGTATATATATATATATATATATATAGTATATATATATATATATATATATATATAGTATATATATATATATATAGTATATATATATATAGTATATATATATATAGTATATATATATATAGTATATATATATATAGTATATATATATATATATATATATATATAGTATATATATATATATATATATATATAGTATATATATATATATATATATATATATATAGTATATATATATATATATATATATATATAGTATATATATATATATAGTATATATATATATATAGTATATATATATATATATACTTACCAGAAGACGTGACAGAGTGTCTGTTGTAAACACTAAATCCCTCCCCCATGAAGAATGCACCTCCCAACATAGACTGATAATTAGCGACCTCATAGTCAGGACGAGACGTACTCGACAGCAGAAGAGGACTATCCTCAGGAGAAAAATATGGAAGCTAAAGGACCCCACAGCCAGGAATAAATTTCAAAGCATATTACTTGATGCTTTCGACAGTAAGGAAGAACATTTAGAGTCGGACAATATAGAGGGAGAGTGGGAATTTCTGAAAGCAAACCTGCTGTTGGCGACAGACGAAGTCTGTGGCTGGAGCAGGCCTATAGGCAGGAGGAGAGTAACATGGTGGTGGAACAGTAAGGTGGAGGGGTCAATTAAGGCCAAAAAGCAGGCTTGGAAAGTATGGCGGGATGGAGGAAGTAGAGAAGACTATCAAGTGGCCAGGAGGGAAGCTAGGAGACAAGTGTACTTAGCAAGAAGGGAAGCTGAGGAAAGAAAGTTCAAGCATGTTCTACAACGTGAGGACCAAAAACGTGAGGTGTTCAGGATTGCCAGGCAATGTGTCAAGGAAAACCGTGATATTGTCGGGGAGAAGTGTGTACTAAACGACGATGGCACACTTGCCATCACCGACGCTGATAAGAAGGTAGCTTGGAAGTGTCACTATGAAAGGCTACTAAATGAGGAGAATAAATGGGAGAATAAATGGGAGAAAGACAGTCTCCCCCATATCGACCCAATAGAGGGACCAGCAGTGTTAGTCGAGGGGAGTATAATAAGTAAGGCAATCAAGGATATGAAGACGGGTAAGGCGGCTGGGCCTTCGGAAATAGTTGCTGAGATGCTGAAGGCATCTGGCACGGTGGGACACACCATGGTCACCAGCATAGTTAACCAAGTCGTACAGAATGGGGTTGTTCCGAAGGACTGGCATAGCAGCATCATCGTTAACTGTTATAAGGGTAAAGGAGACGCCCTAGATAGGAGTAACTATAGAGGCATTAAATTAATCGACCAGGTCATGAAGGTCACGGAAAAAGTAATAGCGCAACTAATCAGAGAGAGAATTGACCTAGATGAAATGCAGTTCGGGTTTGTGTCAGGCAAAAGTACCACAGATGCTCTTTTCATAGTACGACAACTACAGGAGAAGTACCTAGCTAAAGGTAAACCCCTCTACTTAGCTTTTGTCGACTTGGAGAAAGCCTTCGACAGAGTCCCCCGCTCCATTATCTGGTGGGCTCTTAGAAAACTAGGCGTTGACGAATGGCTTGTGAGGGCTATACAAGCCATGTATAAAGAAACAGTCAGCAAGGTTAGAATTAACAACGAATATAGTGAAGAGTTTAGCGTAAAAGTTGGCGTCCATCAGGGCTCTGTTCTCAGCCCACTACTATTTATTATTGCCCTTCAGGCTATAACAGAGGAGTTCAAGACAGGCTGCCCATGGGAACTCCTATACGCAGACGACCTGACACTCATAGCGGAATCAATGGCTGAGCTAGAGAAGAAATTCCAAACATGGAAGCACAGCCTAGAGTCAAAAGGACTTAAAATTAACCTGGCTAAGACCAAAGTACTAGTTTGTAGGAAAGAAAACAAGGCGGCGGTCCCTTCTGGGAAATGGTCGTGCTCGGTGTGTAGGAAAGGCGTAGGTAGAAACTCCATTTTATGTCCTAAATGCAAAGTATGGGTGCATAAAAGATGTAGTGGGATCACAGGTAAGCTAACTAAGAACATAGATTTTACATGTGGCCGGTGCTCTGGTGCAATAAGTAGCAGCAAGTGCCCACAAAATACTAGCTCTTTCAATTGCGCAGAGGGTTCTATAGAAATAGTGGACAGCTTCCGTTACCTGGGCGATAAAATCAGCAGTGGGGGAGGGTGCTCTGAAAGTACTGTAGCTAGAGTCAGAACTGGTTGGAAAAAGTTCAGAGAGCTTATACCACTATTAGCTGCTAAAGGGCTCTCACTAAAAATGAAAGGCAGGTTGTACGATGCCTGCATACGAACAGCAATGCTGCATGGCAGTGAGACCTGGGCATTGTGTGCAGAGGATATACGCAGACTAGAGAGGAACGAAGCTTGCATGCTCCGCTGGATGTGTAACAGTAATATACGTGAACGGCAAAGCATAAACGAACTAAGGAAAAAATTAGAGATAAGAGGGATCAGATGTTGTTTACTCGAGAGAAGGCTACGTTGGTATGGACACGTGATGCGCATGAAAGTCGATAGCTGTATAACAAAGTGCAGGGCAATAAAGATAGACGGTAGTCACGGAATAGGCAGACCTAGAAAAACCTGGGACGAGCTGATAAACTCCGACATCACACACTTACACCTCTCCAAGACAATGTCACTGGACTGAGACCTTTGGCGGTACTCAGTAACAGAGAAGACCCGCCTTACCTAAATATATAGTAAAACCTACTCCAGCCAGTAGGCATCTCTAACAAAATACACCCCGTCCCACCACCACCACCCCCACCCCATCCACACCACCCCGTTCTATGTAAAGTTATGTTGGTGCCGCGCCATCGAGGCCGAAACAAATGAGATCGTGTAGGTGTCACGACAAAAAAACGCACAGTCCACGCTGTAATGTGGCCGTGTAGGCAACACGGTAAAAACCTCCCAGACCCACACTGTAAATGTGGTTGGTGTTAGGAAGGGCATCCAACTGTAGAAAACCTGCCAGACAGTCCTATGCGAGCAAGACAATCACTCTTGCCTCAAGTGGGACTACCCCCGTCCAAACCCATGCAAGCGTGGAACACGGACGTTAAACGTTGATGATGATATATATAGTATATATATCATCATCATCATCATCATCACCGTTTTACGTCCGTTCTTCCACGCTAGCATGGGTTAGACGGGTTGTCCTGTTGTGGGCAGTGTCTGGTCGGCTGACCATGCCTTGCTCATACAGGAACTGATCTGGCTTGATTTCTACAGCTGGATGCCCTTCCTAACACCAACCTCATTTACAGTGAGTGCTGGGTGCTTTTTCGTGGCGCCTACACGTCCACTTTACAGTGTGGGCTGGGTGCTTTTTTGCCGTGGCACCTCCACGACCACCTTGCGGTGGGGGGGGGGGGGGCATATTGTTTCAGCATGTACCCATGGGAGGTCGGGTACCCTGTATTACTGCGTGACGCCAGAAGTCACGGTCGTGTGTCATTGACTTTGAGAGGTGTAGTTGGGTAAGGTCGGCTTTTATCACCTCATCCCAAGTCATCTTGGGTCTCCCCACTCCGCGGTTTCCATCAACTTCTAGTGCTCTGCACCTTTTTATGCAGCTGTCATCCTTCATACGCATCACATGTCCATACCAGCGTAACCGCCTCTCCTGCACGCAGCATTTGATTCCTCTTATGCTCAGTCACTCTCTCAATTCCTTTATGCTTTGTCGTTCACGTATATTACTGTTACACATCCATCGGAGCATGCAGGCTTCGTTTCTCTCTAATCTACGTAAGTCTTCCACCTTCAGCGCCCAGGTCTCACTACCATGCAACATCGCTGTTCGGATACACGCATCATACAGTCTGCCTTTCATTCTGAGGGAGAAGCCTTTTGCAGCTAGCAGTGGTAGTAGTTCCCTAAACTTCTTCCATCCCGTTCTTACCCTAGTTATTGTACTTTCTGAGCACCCACCTCCGTTGCTAATTCGGTCACCTAGGTAGCAGAAGCTGTCTACTGTTTCTACAGGGCCCTCCCAGAGATTGGTGGTACTTGTTTCCTGTGGCTGTTTGCTTGCTGTTTCAGCACAGCTGCTGCATGTGAATCCTACATTCTTAATTAAGCTTCCTGAGATCCCGCTACATCTCTTGTGTACCCATTGTTTGCATTTGGGGCAAAGAATGGAGTTCCTACCTACACCTTTCCTACATACTGAGCAAGGCCATTTCCCTGAGGGGATCTGGGTTCTGTTTTCTCGTCTACTTATAAGGACCTTAGTCTTTGTCATGTTGACTTTGAGGCCCTTTCTCTCTAGTCCCTGCTTCCAGGTTTGGAATTTATTCTCTAGTTCTACCATAGATTCAGCTATGAGTGCGAGGTCATCAGCATACAGGAGTTCCCATGGGCATCCGGTCTTAAACTCCTCCGTTATTGCCTGCAGGACTATGATGAACAGGAGAGGGCTAAGAACAGAGCCCTGGTGGACCCCAACCTGTACGCTAAATTCCTCGCTATACTCATTGCCAATCCTAACTTTGCTGACTGCTCCCCTATACATGGCTTGTACCGCTTTCACAAGCCATTCATCTACTCCTAGTTTTCTAAGAGCCCACCAGATTACTGCACGTGGAACTCTGTCAAAGGCTTTCTCAAGGTCGACAAATGCCAAGTAGAGTGGCTTACTTTTAGCTAGGTACTTTTCCTGTATATATATATATATATATATATATATATAGTATATATATATATATATATATAGTATATATATATATATATATAGTATATATATATATATAGTATATATATATATATATATATAGTATATATATATATATATATATAGTATATATATATATATATATATATAGTATATATATATATATATATATAGTATATATATATATATATATATAGTATATATATATATATATATATATAGTATATATATATATATATATATATAGTATATATATATATATATATATATATATAGTATATATATATATATATAGTATATATATATATATATAGTATATATATATATATATATATATAGTATATATATATATATATATATATAGTATATATATATATATATATATAGTATATATATATATATATATATATAGTATATATATATATATATATATAGTATATATATATATATATAGTATATATATATATATATATAGTATATATATATAGTATATATAGTATATATATATAGTATATATATATATATATATAGTATATATATATATATATATAGTATATATATATATATATATGTATATATATATAGTATATATAGTATATATATATAGTATATATAGTATATATATATAGTATATATATATATATATATAGTATATATATATATATATATAGTATATATATATATATATATGTATATATATATAGTATATATATATATATATATAGTATATATAGTATATATATATATAGTATATATATATATATATATATAGTATATATATATATATATATAGTATATATATATATATATATACTATATATATATATATATACTATATATATATACTATATATATATATATATATATACTATATATATATATATATATATACTATATATATATATATATATATATACTATATATATATATATATATATATACTATATATATATATATATATATATACTATATATATATATATATATATATACTATATATATATATATATAGTATATATATATATATATATATATAGTATATATATATATATATATATATATACTATATATATATATATATATATATACTATATATATATATATATAGTATATATATATGTATATATATATATATATATATATATATATATATATATAGTATATATATATATAGTATATATGTATATATATATATTTGTATATTTATGTATATAAATATATATACACACACACACACACACACACACACACAATGAACTTCTGCACATTTTCTGTCTACCAATCTTCACTCACCAATCAGTATGACCATTATAGAAGATACTTGTCCAAGGTGCTATTCAGTGGGATAGAACTGAAAACCACAATAATTCTGAAGTCAACTCTTTAACCACACAACTACACCTGTGTCTACTTCACGCCTGAACCTATAATGTATATTTACTTTAACTTATTGTTTCCCATTTATATTTAACATATCCCTGCTTGCTAATAGACCTTAGAACTGGCTTATAACACAACAGTATGCACCCAGTACACTCTGTAAAGTCGAAGTGCTGGTGTCATGATTATAAGCTCCCAGTGTACTTTGTCAGATGATAGTACCTGTGTCCCAATAAAAATTCACTAGATTCACACTGTGAAGTAGGTGACATTAAGAAGGGCTTCTGGCTGGAATGTATAAAAAGATTAAATTATCTGATCTATCTAGTCTCAGAATCTGATAACCGATCCGACTCATTCATTAGGCTGAACCCAAAAGAATCCCCTGATCAATATGAAATCTGTCATACAGCGTTCAAGGTTAATGATTGCTTCAGCTGGAGAGATGCCCTCCAATCACTTGTTGGTATACAGTTTGTTGAATAATATACCTTTCAACACCAAGCTAGGATAATGTAAGTTATAAATTATAGTAAATAGGTGCTGTCATGGCTGCATGGTTAAGGAATCTACTTCACAATGGCAATATTCTAGGTTCAGGCCTGCTGCACAACACCTCGAGCAAGTGTCTTCCACTAGAGCATCAGGTTGACCAATGCTTTGTAAGTGAAATTTGGTAGATGGAAACTACAGATATTGATAAAATATGTACTGGGGTTAATATGTCTGACTAAATCAAGTCAGTTCCATATCATAGCCACAGTTTAGAAACTAAAATCAATAAAAGGATAAATGCTTTCTATATATTTCATATCTATAAATACATGGGACAAATATCCAAATTATAAAAGATTTAAATTTATTTTCTTAGGTTGACCAATTATATAGAAATATAAAAGATGAAGATTCAAAGTTTTCAGTTAAATTGATGGGAATTGTCTTAATTTCAGTGAGTAATTACTATTTTACTTTATATTAATCATAGACCTAACACATTTACCAGGCCTTTAGTTCATTAGTAGATGATAGACCTAACACACTGCCCTAGTCCTTGGTTCATTAATAGATTATAGACCTAACATGCTGTTCTGTTTAACTCCACCATCTGGTCCTTGAGTGTTTCGTGTGTAATAGACATAGTATGTGACACTTTTTAACACCACTACATAGTCTTTAGATGAAATATGATTACTGGGAATAGCATATCACCAAGGTTAATACCCCTAATCAGTGCTCGGGAGGCTTGTGGGGAGTAGATATAGCTTGCCACTCTGTTTAACACTTGTAACTGGTTCTTAGATGACTTGGGGCCAGTAGGCATAGGATATCACTCAATTTAATACCACTACCTCATCCTTGGGTATTTGTGATCAGTACACATAGTATGCCACCTTGTTTAATACTACTACTTGATCCTTCAACGAATTATGATTACTGGGCATAGCATATCATCTAGTTTCATATGACCAACTGGTCCTTGGGTGACTTGTCAACCATAGGCATAATATGCCACCCAGTTTCACACCACTAATTTGTCCATAGGTGACCTGTTAGCATATTATCTAGTTTAACACCACCACCTGGTCTATGTGTGTTTTGAGGATTATGTTGTATTGGAACTTCAGCATTTTCAATGAGTGTTTCAGTTGTTCAAACAATGGGTCAGCTTACTCATAAAATTAACAAATTGCCCTTGGTTCTATGATACAAAACTGCTTATTTTAAATGTTTATTTCATCATAATTTTATGTAAGAATGTGTTATGTTCCAAACATTAGCTTAATAATGAGAAAATTAGTTATATTACTAAATTCTTACAAATTCTTGATTATTTAAATATCATGTGCAGTGTTTTCATTATAAATATGGTAAGAAAAGGGTTAACATACAAGTAGCTGAACATTCCATAGACATGTATACTCTCAGGGAGATTCAGCATAACACTGTGTGGCAAGGCTGGCCCTTTTTAATACAGATACAACTCATTTTCCCTAACTGTGAGTGGATTGGAACAACATGAAATAAAGTGTCTTGCTCAAGAACTTAAAATGTCACTGGGAATCACTCACAACCTCATGATCATGAGCTAAACATCCTAACCACTAAGCCACTCACCTTGTGAATTGTAGACCTACTATGTCACCTAGTTTAACTCAACCAATTGATCATTGAGTGACTTAATGTTTGTAAGTTAAACAGGTCACCCAGTTTAACACACATATCTAGTCCTTAGGTAACATAACACCCCAGTTTAACACCCCTATCTGGTTCTTGGGCGACCTGCAGCTAGTCATCAATCTGAGAGTGAGTGTGACCTACAGATGTTCAATCCAATATTTAAAAACCCAGAATTTCTTCTTGTAGGTGGCAAGTTATTCTAATGTCAAATAGAATGGTTTGTAGTACTCATTCTGGCTTTCTGCACACTGAGTTCAAAACACACCAAAGTCAACTTTACCTTTCATCCTTTTGAGGTTAACAAAAAAAGTACCAATACAGTACTAGAGTCAATTCTTCTGCATGCACTCTCTCTCTCTCTTGATTCAGACCTGAAGAGGAGATGGGTTCTGCCAGATTTATGTTGGCCAAGACTTGCTGTATGTCACTATTTTCCCCTAGAACCCCACCAAGAGTTACGTGTCCATACATACATGCATATATTTCTTCTTGTACAGAATTTAACTGGTGACATTTATCAGCAAGATATAAGAGGTAACTGGTACATCAATGGAAACTCCACACTTAATATTCTCACTGAAGAACGGGAGAAAAAATATCCCCAGTTTGATCATGTTCTTATGTTTTCACGGTAAGCCCCATTTCTCCTTTTCAAATAAAACCCCCTGAAACAGCACCTGATTTTACAATATAAAACTTTGTTTAAAAGTGTATACGTTAATCTAAAAACTTTCCATCATAATTTGTTAGAACTGTTAATTAAGTTATGCTCCAAATGCCAGGTTAATTACTAAATTCTTCCAAATTTGTGATTATCTTCCAAAATTATTTGAAAGTCATTAGCAATATCTTTATTTCATTAGAAATATGAAAATAAAGGGGTTAAATCACTTTAGTTTACTTATGCTTTTTATCATGGTACAAGCACTTCAGCTACTGGTTTCATCAATCATGGCCAGATTTCACAGCAACAATTCTCTCAATTCACTGTGACACACTTCACTCACTTGCTGTGGATTTGACAAACAAGCCACTCAACTCGTTTTACAATTTCTACTGATGAGATGATGACTACAATAGCACAAATAAACCAAGCAAGCAAACCACAACAAACAACTACTCTTTCACCTGCTAAATATATATACACACACACATGTGGGATCACAGGCAAACTCTCTAAGAATGTAGATTTTATATGCAGCTGATGCTCAGGTGCAATAAGTAGCAAGTGCCCACAGGATACTAGCTCCTTCAACTGCCCAGATGGTTCTATAGAAATAGTAGACACTTTCCATTACCTGGGTGACAAAATCAACAGTGGTGGAGGGTGCTCTGAAAGTACAGTAGCCAGAGTTAGAATGGGATGGAAAAAGTTCAGAGAGCTAATACAATGAATGGTTGGCCACAAAAGGATCCTCTCTAAAAATGAAAGGCAGATTATATGATGCTTGTATATGAACAGCAATGTTACCTGACAGTGGGACATTGGCATTGTGTGCAGAGGACCTGCACAGATTGAAAAGGAACAAAGCATGCATGCTCCATTGGATGTGTAATAGTAATATACTCGAAGAGCAAAACAAACAAACTGAGAAAATAGGAATAAGAGGGATCAGATGTTGTTTACTTGAGAGGAGATTACATTGGTATGGTCATGTGATGCGCATGAAAGATGACAGCTGTATAAAAAAGTACAAGACGATCAAAATTGATGGATGTTACGGAGTAGGTAGACCCAGAAAAATCTGGGACGACATGATATAATCTGACCTTACACACTTACACCTCCCTAAGACAATGTCACTGGATCGAGACCTTTGGCTCTATGCAGTAATACAGAAGACCTGCCTTCCCTACGTACAGAGTTAAACCTACAATCAGTAGACACCTCTTAACCAAATATACACCCCAACCCACTACTCCTATTCCATTTTCCCACTCCCACCAACACCAACCTTTTTCTGTAAAGTTATGCTGGTACCACAGAACATCCAGTCCAAACTAAAGAGGTTGTGTAGCTGTCACGACGAAAAACACCCAGTCCACGCTGTAAAGTGGTCGTGTAGGAGACACAGTAAAAAGGCTCCCGGTCCACACTGTAAATGTGGTTGGTGTTAGGAAGGGCATGCAGCCATAGAAAACCTGCCATATGAGTGAGACACCGTCACTCAATCAATCTAGCCTCAAGTGGGACAATTCCTGTCTAACCCATGCTAGCATGGAAGATAGATGTTAAATGATGATGATGATGATGATATATACAGGGTGCAGACGATATCTGTTCGCAAGATTACTGTCTAGGAAAAAGTAACACAGTAGTTTTATTTTTTAAGATTTATTTATCAAACTTGGGTCAGTTTGTCTTCATGACTTCTTCTTTCAATCTCACTCGATAAACCCGCCATTGGCTTTGATGACGGCCTCAAGGCGGCCTCGGAACCGGCTACAGGCCTTCGTCACTGTCCCCCGACAGGCACTTGTGATCCTGGCCTTCAGATCATCTTTCGTATTGCAGCTAGATCTGTTGGTGTCTCGTCCCACTGCGCTCCACACAAAAAAGTCGAGGGGGTTGCAGTCAGGCGAGCTGGGAGGCCAGATGTCAGGTGAAGTGTGGTCGACGAAGTTCTCTGACAGCCAGGCTTGGGTCTATCGGCTGGTATGGCAGGGTGCTGAGTCTTGCTGCCACACGTTCGGCCTACCTGCAGCTACCTGGTCAATCCAGGGCTTTACTACCTCGCTCAGAACGCGGATGTAGCCATTGGTGTTCAGCTTGAGGCCCTCAGGGAAGAAGTGAGGTGGCATGACGTCACCTTGACTGCTGACGATACCTAAGACCAATGTTGTCGCTGGAAACTTTGTCTGCATGACTCTGGGCTCGTCTTTGGATGAGACAGCGAGCCACCTGTTGTTCTGGGAAAGACTGAAATTTCCTTATTTGTCCTCCAGGCGCAGATTCCAAGAAGAACTCTGTGTCATCATCATCATCATCATCATCAGGTTTAGCGTCCGTGTTCCACGCTTGCTTGGGTTTGGACGGGGGTTTTCCCACTTGAGGCAAGAGTGGTTGTCTTGCTCGCATAGGACTGTCTGGCGGGTTTTCTACAGTTGGATGCCCTTCCTAACACCAACCACATTTACAGTGTGGGGCTGGGAGGTTTTTACCGTGTTGCCTACACGGCCACATTACAGCGTGGACTGTCTGGCGGGTTTTCTACAGCTGGATGCCCTTCCTAACACCAACCACATTTACAGTGTGGGGCTGGGAGGTTTTTACCGTGTTGCCTACACGGCCACATTTACAGCGTGGACTGTGTGTTTTTTTGTCGTGACACCTACACGATCTCATTTGTTTCGGCCTGGATGTTGTGGGACCAACATAACTTTACATTGAAAGGGGCGGTGTGGATGGGGTGGAGGTGGTGGGACGGGGGGGGGGGGGGGGGGGGGGGGTTGATAGAGATGCCTACTGACTGTAGTAGGTTTTTACTTTGTATTTAGGTAAGGCGGGTCTTCTCTATTACTGAGTACCGCCAAAGGTCTCGGTCCAGTGACATTGTCTTGGAGAGGTGTAAGCGTGTGAGGTCGGAATTTATCAGCTCGTCCCATGTTTTTCTGGGTCTGCCTATGTCTCTTCCACAAATTTGGAGGCTCAAAATTATTCATAATCAATTATTCTGAAAATAAATAATGGAAATACAGTCACTGTTTTTATGAAGACAAGAGTCACAACGGAAGTAAAAAAAAATTTGCATAAAATTAGCAGTTGAAAATTGTGAACAAATATCGTCCACACCCTTTAATATATATATTGTTATATTTGGGGAGAGTATATATTATAATATTGTTATAATTGTTTCTACTTTAGGCACAAGGCCAGCAATTATCCAGTACATTACTGGTACTTTATTTTATCGACCCCGTAAGGATGAAAGGCAAAGTTAACCTCGGCGGGATTTGAACTCAGACTGTAAAGGGACGTAATTGTTATAATATTGTCAGAAATATTTAATAAAACACACTCACTGGGTTGGTTGCAAAACATATATATATATATATATATATATATACACACACACATACACATTCAGATTAGAGAACTATTGACTACTAATACTAATTCAATAAAATATCCTCTATCATCATCATCATCATCACCACCATTATCATTGTCACCACCATCATCATTGTCACCACCACCATCATTGTCACCACCACCATCATTGTCACCACCACCATCATTGTCACCACCACCATCATTGTCATCACCGCCATGGTCATCATCACAACAATCATCATTCAATGGCCCTTTTTTCCATTCTGGCTTGGGTTTGATGGGTGCTTACAAACCAAGTCAGTAGTTAACTCTCTTGTTACTATATTCTTACTAAAAATGACTGCCTATAATTTTAAAATCCTTTTTGGAGGGATTTATATATCTGGTGTTTGGAACATTACTTAGCAAATGCTTTTATGTAAAATTATGATAGGTTTTAAGATAAATATATACATATGAAAACATTTTTGAATCATAGAATCGGAGCAGTTTAAGACAGTTTGGTATTAAAAGGGTTAATCACTCCTTTTGTCTTCTTAGACAGGCAAACATTTTCATTTATATACATCCCAGTTTTAGCACGATTTCTTCAGCTGAATGCCCTTTCTAACAGCAACCAACTTGCAAAGTGTACTGTGTGCATTTTACCATGGCACCAACACTATGGACATTGTCATGGCCTTGACACAATTAAAGTGTCCTCTCAACCCTAAGTTGTGTATTCTGTGTATATTACACATGTCATATTTTTTTTTTTTTAATCTTAATTTTTTAAAACATTTCTATTGGAAATATTTCATGTGTTATGTGATATTTTTCTGTGTCAAATATTGTATAAATATGAAACATGTTAAAATAGCTGTTATTTTTTTCATTGCAGATATAAACTTTCCGGTATTGGAACTACAACTGTTGGTGAGTAACTGTCTTACTTATCTCTGATAGAAATAGTTAATAGTTATCATATTCTATAAGAGGGAATTCAGAGAGTACATTAATTCTCAGAGAACCAAGGAAAAGCCCCTGTGAATATATGGTACTCTCCTTTCTTAAAAATTCTCTCAGCCCCTTTGAAGTTTATGAGGAATATTCTGCCAATCTCCCCTCCCTGGATTTTAAAGCAGTCTAGTTCCACCTTGTAAAATTTCTTTCAAAGGCCCTGCACTATTCTTTAATTTAGTGGTAAGTCAGAATATAGGTCTTTGGCAATTCGTTCTTAGCTGTTCCTGAATGTTTCTTCAAGTACAACACTAAGAAATTACATAGCACATTGATCTGACCTCAATGTATGTTGATTGGTTTATAATTAATTCAGTTAATTCACACATCAAGTAAAACAGTGTGTGCATGTTAACATTGCCACCATGAAATGTAAGTTATCTTTCCTCATGCAAGATTCACTACAAGTGCTTAGATGAACTGTTGGCTACATATTGAAGACTCCTGCTTTGAATAGTTTCGCATAAGATTGGAAACTTAGAAGATGAGAAAGAAATGATTCTATTTATCTGAATCTCATGTAGGAATATTTTTGATTTCATTCATGACAGAAATTTTAATTTATTGATTTGTACCATTAAGAAAACATCTGTGAAGCAAATGTTTGCATGTATATATATTTTCAAATATTTTGTAAATTATTAATTTTTTCTCAAACTTTATTGTTATAACTCAAAAGTTATTGCTTGTTAAGTAAGGGAAAGTTTATTTCTTTGTGCAAAATTAAATAATTCAAATTAACTTAGCAATTAACACTTTATATCATATAATATATTGACTGTTTTAAAATGTGTAATAAATAGATAAATGTGTGATAGTAATATTATCTAAAATATGTAATTATTAAGTATGTCATAATGTGCAATAATTATCCCCATCACCATATTATATTCATTTTTCATGCTTACATGGGTTGAACAGGTTGTCACATTCCGAAACTAGACAAGTCAGAAGACCACATACTACTATTACATTCTAGTTTGTCATAGTTTATACATCTGGGTGTCCTTCCTAATGCCATCCACTTAAGTTATTATAAAATGTCTCATAATAAATTTTTTTTATTCATGTATGTATCAGGATTAGCAAATGTTGGTGCAATGTGTGGACAAGAAAGTGTCTCAATTGTGGTTGAAATGGGAGGTTTTCAGGAAGTCTTAATTGCCGCCCATGAAATTGGACACAGGTATGGATAAATCTCATACTCTCACAAGAATTTGTGGATTTAACACTTTTGCTACCAGCTTGACCAAAATAATCTCTAGTTCTATGAAACAAAACTCCCCATTTTAAATCTTCCAAGATAATTTTATATAAGAACCATTTTTTAAGTTAATACCTTAGTAATGAAATAATTCATAATTTTATTCAACCCCTCAAAATTCTTCATTAATTAATTGAAATAAGAGTGCATTTTATTAGAAATAATAACAAAAGGGTTAATAGATTTATTTTAATACTAGTTGCTGCACTGACTTTAACCAAGTTTATAAGATAAATACTTTTTGCGATTTCATCCCATCCTCATTACTGAGGGCCAGTTACCATGGACAATCTTTATGTCCATAATTCTCATCAGAAAAAAAGTGACTAAATTGCTTTAAAAAGATGTTTGCAGCCTTCAGTCATCTCCATTCTGTCCACTAGGACCACAAAGCAGTCTAAAACTTAAGCATATTTCTTTTTAGTTTTTCATTTATATTATTTGTTTAGGCCCTTTCCATTCTGAGTTCAGGCTCTTTCCATTCTGAGTTCATATTCCGCCAAAGTTATCTTTGCCTTTCATCCTTACGGGGTCAATAAAATAAAGTACCAGTAATGTACTGGGTAATTGCTGGCCTTGTGCCAAAAGTAGAAACAATTATTTGTTTAGAAAATCTCTCTCTAACTCCTCTACTATTTAAGACAATTCTAAAGACTCTTTACAAAAGGCAGAGTAAGCTGTTTACTGAGAAAGGTTCAACTAGGTATATTGATTTACTCAAAATTGTTGCCATCTAAGTCACCCAAAAGATGATTCAAAATGAGCTTCATAAATATTCACAAAACAAAAATAAACAAATAAACAATGTTAAAATAAAATGTCACTCTTGTGTTTATTTGAATTTTCTGAGAATGGATTTTCAAAACTCTGTACTAATTTACATAATTACTCTAAATTAATTAATTTTTTAATAAGTAACATTTTACAATACTATTGTAGTATTTTAGTCTTTCTATCTGGTACTGAAAATAAAAAAATTCAGAAAACTTCCCATGGCTATGTGGTTAAGAAGTTCATTTCAGTCACGTGGTTTCTATAGCATCAGGTTGACCAATACCTTATCAATGAAATTTGGTAGACTGAAACTGCAGAAGCCCATTGTATATGTATGTGTGTTGCTGCAGCTGCATCCCATAACTTAGCAGTTTGACAAAAGGAGATCGATAAGTTCCAAACTTGGAAAAATAAGTACTAAGTAAAATTACTGCTACATAGGTGTAAAACTTTGGCCTACAACTTGGAACACACATCCATTCACTTTTATATAATACTAGCCAAATTACCCATGCCTTGCTGCATTTCACACATATTTTTTTGTAAGAAAATGATGACTGAGTGATATAATTTATGGAGAAAAACGCTGTATTTCAATATTACTCAATGTAAAATGTAACGCATGAAAAATTGGAAAACATCATTTTTTGTAATATATCAAATCAAGATTACCTTATTAAATCTTATTCTTATTTTGTTTCTTGTAAATATTTTTCAAAATATCAATTCAAACCTTTTGTGAATAGGCATCTTATCCTGTCATTTACCTATGGTTTGAATTTCATATAAATCAAAGGGAAAACATTTTCAGTGGGGGTTTGTGCCCCCAGGGAACCCTTTGATTAAAATGAAATATACTTACCCAAGTATCCTGGACAAAGCAGTTTCAGAATATATATGGTTATGCGGGTCTATCTCCAAAACCATAGGAGTAGTTCATGAACAAACAAACAGACAGGAATACAACTTTATATATAGAGATTTTCAAATTTTGACATAAGGCCAGCAAATTTAGGGGAAGGGCAAAGTTCATCAAATCAACTCCATTCAAATCAACTCTTACTTAATTTTATTGAGCCTGGAAGAATGAAAGGCAAAGTTGACCTTGGCTGGTTTTGAAGTAATGATTTCTAATTTAGGCACAAGGCCAACAATTTGTGGGGAGGGAAATGGTGATTACACTCACCCCACTCTATGACTGGTACTTTATTTTATTGACATCAGAAAAGGGAAAAGTAAAGTTGACCTCAGTTTGATTTGAACTCAAACTGTTTAAGGCATCATAGCTAAATGTTGAAAGCATTTTGTCTGATGCTCTAATGATTCTGCCAATCCACTATCCCTGACATTTAAAAGATAAAATGTTGCATCATGAGTAGGTCATAGTTTGAGCTACTATTGATCTTTTTTATCATTATCATCATCATCATTTAACATGCATTTTTCCATGCTGGTATGGGTTTGATAGGTCATCACAGACAGTCATTATTTATGGATTGGCAGTATCAGTAGAGGGTCAGACGCCATGCTTTCCAGCATAGTTACGTCCCTTTACGGTCTGAGTTCAAATCCCGCCGAGGTTAACTTTGCCTTTCATCCTTATGGGGTCGATAAAATAAAGTACCAGTAATGTACTGGGTAATTGATGGCCTTGTGCCAAAAGTGGAAACAATTATTTAATTCAAGTTACTGTCCTCTCAGATGGGCCGGGGGCCCATGTCTTGCTTACATTCCAAAACTTTTCAGAGTACATTTTGTTTACAATAATCTATTTGTTAGTCACAGATAATCAATAATTTCAGATATCAATCAGTGAAAATATGATAATATCTGAAATGGGATTTAGCAGAATCATTAGGGCATTAGATAAAGTCCCTGTAGTATTATTCTGGCTCCTTACATTCTGATTTCAAATCCTGCTGGGGTTAAGTTTACCTTTTATCCTTTTGAAGTTGATAAAGTACCAGCTTAAGGTGGTGGATTGGTGTAACTGTTAGTGTATCTGGTAGAAGGGTTGTGGTATTTGTTCTAGCTCTTTGCATTCTGAGTTCAAATCCTACTGTGGTCAACTTGTCTGGTTTAACACAGCCACCTGTCTCTTTAGTGCCTTTAGAAGAGTCCACTCTGTTACACATGTTTGGGTCAGGTCTTCGGTTGGAAGATTCCTTCCTCTCTCCATTCTTCCTTTCCTCCCACTATTCTTGGAGATTATGTATCATACGAACTAAAGCATATTCATTCTGTTTGTATTATATTATTATATGAGGATTGTTTATTTCTTTACAGTTTAAATGCTAAACATGATGGACAACAAAATAGTTGCCATGACACTGATTCCTACATTATGTCTTCCACTGTTGTGAAGAACCAGACCAAAATACAGAAACTGAACAGCTTTATATTCTCTAGTTGTAGTATCAAGACAATGAAGCATTTTGTACAAAATTTAAGGTAAGTTGATTTATCATCATCATCATTTTTCCATGATTGCAAAGTTCAAATAAATCCTCTCTAGTACAGCATCTCTCCATATGTTTCTCTCCTTTGTGAAATGTAGTTCCTTAAAGTCAGTTTTCACCACAGCCTACATTTTTCCATGCTTGCATATGTTTGACAAGTCCTCCCCAGTATAGCATTTCTACATTTGCAATAGAATGGATACAGTTGAGTAATAGAATGAGTGTAGATGAGTGATAGAATGGGTACAGTGGAGCGATAGAATGTGTATAGTTAAGTTAAAAAGTTAGATAGAAATGAGGGATAATGTTGGGTATAGTTGAGGGATAATATTGATCACAATTTAGTGATAAGGTTGAACACAGTTGAATTCTGATATCAGTAGGTATCCTAAAACATTACACCATGCCACGATAGATGTACTGATAAAGAGATAGAGATCGATATGAAGAGAGAGAGAAAGACATAAAAACAGACTGACAGACAATGGGGCATATAATATATTAGTATGAGACACACCAAGCAAAGGAAAAGTTTCTTCGTCTAACAAGTTAAGCCTATACTATAGTAATGCTTTCTACCCTAGGCACAAGACACAGTAATATTCGTAAGGAAAAAGTCACCTGGTACTTTATTTTATCACCCATGAAAGGCTGAAAGGCAAAGTTGACATCAGTTGGATTTGTATTCAGAATGTAAAAATCAAAATAAATATGTCAAGGCATTTTATTCAATGCTCTAACAATTGTACCAATGTACCACCCTTGTCTATACAATAATAAGTCTTATTGATATAAATGTTTTTACTTTTGCAGAAATAAATGTTTGGAAGTAGCAGGCACACCATTTAAAAATATGATTGTAATTTCTAGACCAACTGGCCAGTTATATAATGCCAAGGATCAGTGCAAGACATTGAATTCTGCTCAAGGAATTTGCTCAGTGAGTTCTTCTCATTTATGTTAGACTTCATCATCATCATTTGTCCAATTTTACATATTTGCTTAGGTTGGACAGGTTGTCATGTTATGAAAACATCAGTTTGGATGAATACATCTTGCTCATAGAGATCTGTATTGTGGCTTGAAAGAAGTTGTTCATACTAGAGAGCCCATTACTAGCACAGAAGTCTAATAAGACTTCTCTATTTGTATTTTGATTGCTATTCCTTTCAGTCACTCCATTCTATGTCAGGTTGTCAGTGCCTACATGTAATTAAAGTCTCCCATTAGGATATATCCCTGAGTCTTTACTACATCTAAGACTGCAGTGACTTCATCAAGGAAGGATCTATATTCAGACTATTTTTTTTTAGCATAAACTTGCACCACCCACAGAGACCTATCTTTCAGCCTAAGCTTTAAGAGCCAATACCTTCCTCTCAATGGGATCCCGAAACCTTCATCATGCCAAGTTTATTGAACAGAGTATTCTCAACTCTTTCATGGGATATACTAATAGCATTGGTTGTTTGATTTGTAGTCAATTGCCTGTCATTCATCCCCATGTGGTGAAACCGATCGATATTTTTTTGGTGCTGGCAATTGCAGGATGTCCAGACCTTGGGTCACCTTCAATACTCTTTCTTCCCCTCGTAAATGCAGTTTCCCACCTTTGCACTGTTGATAAAGTTGGAGCGTCATTACCTAATGTAGCAACCATGTCAGCATGAATGTCCTTGAGGCCTAAACTCTTTTTCTGCAGGTTCTTTATAACACCACAATGCCAAAATTTGTCCATTTTCAAGAGAACTACTTGTTACATTTGAAGCCTTTGAACAGCCAGATGCCAGTTTACTTAGAAAAAAAAGCAATGCAGTTATTAATAAGAAAAGTTGAAATTAATGCATGCAAGAATTCTGAAGGAATTATGCGGATGCATTAAACAATTAAGAGTCCGTCAAATATCTCATTGGTCCATATGGGTATATGTAGCTATGCACAGTCTGGTCCAGGCTTTGAGGTAGACTCAGTTCCGGCATATTGCCTTGACCTGAGGTGGTAGTTCCTCCTATATTGGTGTCAGGGCTTGTAGCAGCTGACCATTTGGTTCTAATTAATGGCATGGCAATATCTATGAACAGCAGGATTATGTCACCACCACACAAGCCAACCTCATTGGTCATACCGACCAAACCCACAATGTTTAGCATTGATGAGTGTGTTGGTCAGAGATAGTCTGCCATGACGATAACACCGAATATTCTTTATTCGTGTTTGCCATATTTAATTTTATTGATTCACTAATGATGCAAATCACACCTGTGATGTTGCCAGAGTCTTACATCATGATCAGATCATGTAACAGGGCCATATTTTACAACATACATTTATATATACGTGTGTGTATATATTATATATGGATATGTATATATATATATATATGTATGTATGTATTTGTATTTATATATTTTCACAAACAATTATTAGTTAGGTTCCAAGGAAAATTCCGTGAATTCCGTGTGTTTCCTCAAATAACCAAATATCCTAAAACTGACACACTTAAGAGAGAATATATAAAATAAAAAAAGACAACTAACCAGTATGCTTACAACAAACGACATTGGTCTGACAATGAAATTGACCTCCTCATAAATGCATGGTTTTGTCTCTCCCAAACTGAAAATATAGATGCTTCTTGTCTGAATGATATTGCTGAAAAAACAGCCCAAATATTTAACACCCCTGTAAAGCAGATACAAAGCAAATTCAATGACTTAATAGTAGTTGGGCTCTATAGGCCACCCCAAATGCCCATACTGTGCTTTAAAGAATGCCTCAATAGCATTGTTTTATACAACTATTCTGGTAACATACTCATGATGGGAGACTTTAATCTACTCTGTGCTGATTGTTCTACAAACAGTTTGAAATCAGGCACTTCCTCCTCGACTACTGACAAAGCAGCAGTAGTCACTTATCAACTTTATGGGTGAGGTTTTCTTGTCCCAACTTCTCCTTGCACCAACAAGATAGAAAAACATTTTGGACCTAGTGTTTAGTAACTACACTAATACTATACATAATATTACAGTGGAAAAACCCCTTCTTTGAGACCATGACATGGTTCTCTGTAACCCGAGATTCCACCAGCCGAAAGCTAGACCCACTGAACTCTCTCTAGCACACCCATTTGATAACATGGATCTTCATGATACCAACTGGGATGCAATCACTAACAAGCTATCACATGTTGACTGATCTTTCACACATCTCTGCCAACATCAAAACATCTTGGCAGATATTTGTAGACACTGTCACAAACATATGTGCAAAACACACCACACCAAGATCTGTGAACAAAACTAAGTACAGAATCCCCCAAAACAGAAAAACTATCAGAAAAATAAAAAGAACAAACAAAAAAATCAACAAACTAAAATGCTGCCAAATGCAACACACACATTCAACGGCTATTGCACTACTCGAATAAAAAAAATATAACCTCAAAAAGTGCATGAAGACCATCATCAATAACTAAAGAGCAGCTGAGGAGAAATGGGCCATTGAGAAAATGAAACTCAATCCTAAAGTGTTATTTTTATTTATGAAAAAAAAACACAAGGTGACTGTCTCCACTGTTGCCCTTCTGATTGATGAAACTGGCACTCTCCAAGACAATACTAAAGCCATGGATGAGATACTGCGGAAATAATACTGCTGTTTTCAGTAATCCTGATATGGCTGATCTGGGCTGTATTAGTGATGTTAATCCCCAACATACTATATTGGACATAACGTTAGGCGCCCCTGATGTTTTAGAGACAATAAACGAAATTAAACACAATTCAGCAGTAGGCACCACTAGATTCTCTGCTTATGTCCTGAAGGTGTGTTGACACCAACTAGCTTCTCCTCTAGCTAATCTAGGGAGGAACTCACTGGACGTTGGCTATATACCTGAAAACTTTCTGTCCCAGTCTGTTGTCCCAGTTTTCAAAAAGGGAAACAAGTCCCTTGCAGTGAATTACCATCCGTTCTTACTCACCTCTCATGTCATAGTATTTGAGAAGGAGTGAGATCATAAATAACTCCAACCAACATTGGTTCCATAATGGAAGGGACTGCCTAATGCAGCTCCTGCATCACTTTGATGACATTTTAAGAGCTTTGGGAGAGGGATCCAACATTGATGTCATCAGCAAGGCCTTTGACAGGGTTGATCACAACATTCTAATGTAAAAACTCGAGCAAGCCAACATAAGTTTAACATTGGATAACCCAAATCAGGGCCTCTATAAATCAAATACATAATCTATGCAAAAAAGTACATAAGCATATTATGGAACGGCAGCCCTAGTATAGGCACTGCCCTACATGAGACACTACATCCTCTTCTGGTGGGATTTAATGTGTGCATAAACACACACAGGCATGCACTGGATGATGCAAATAGTTACTTTAATTTTACAATGATTTAACAAATAATGTATGTACATAAAATCAAGATTTTCAATTGACAATTCTGTGCATTGGACAATCTATGTTGGAACCTACATGCTCATGGGCACCAGTATGTAAGCAGATGGTCGTCTGCCAAACTAGAAACAAGAAACAAACTGCCTACCCAGCTGCCAAAAGTAAAGAATTGGCAGGGGCTTTTCCCATTGATATAGCTGCTGCCTTCTTCTCAGCAACTTTACTCCAACCTTTCCACTGTTGTTTTTTCGCTTTTATTTTTTTTGCCTCTGCATTTACCTATCTGTTCACATTATACCTAAATTAAATGCATGCATACATCCAGTCATCCCCTCTTCCCCCATTTATACTAATCCATTTAAATCCACAACTGACTCTGCTTGGATAACAGTATATCATGGTATGTACTTGAACTTTAAAAATCAGGCAGAGTGCAGTGATATCCACCTATGCACATAGGAACCTGTGTGAATATATACCTCTTCTGCATGTGTGTGCATTTATATTTGCCTACATGTGCATACTCACATATACATAGGAGTCTTTCCATCTAGTCTTGTGTATATGTATCTACGTATCTACCTAAATAATATAAATAAATATGTATAGAGTAAGCTGTAGAAACCTAGCCAGAAACAGTCCTCTATGAGTAAGACATGGTCACCTGACTCAACTTACATCAAATGGGTCGACCCATCTAACCCATGCTAGCATAGAAAATGGACGTTAAATAATTGTTTCTACTTTAGGCACAAGGCCAGCAATTACCAGTGCATTACTGGTACTTTATTTTATCGACCCCGTAAGGATGAAAGGCAAAGTCAACCTCGGCGGGATTTGAACTCAGATGGTAAAGGGACGTAACTATGCTGGAAAGCATGGCGTCCGACCCTCTACCGATACTGCCAATCCACCGCCCTTGGACGTTAAATAATGATGATGATATACACATATGTATATATTTATGTATGTATGCATGTATATATTTGTGTGTATGTATGTATGTATAAGCACACATATGTATGAGTGTGTCCATGTGTAAGTCCATATAAACTCATACCTATATATATATGTATCTATATGTGTGTATGAACGAATGTAGATAGCTGTGTCTATGGGTTAAGTATGCGTACATGCTTGGTTATAGCTTTCTGGGTGTCTGATTGTATCAATCAATATACTAGGGGATATAAATCGATAAAAGGTTATATCTATACGACTAGGTGTTTGTAGGATTGTCTATATATTCCCATGAAAAAATCAGTGGATATGTGTGGCTATATAACTGTGTGCGTGCGTGTGAGCTATTTTATTTACATGAGTGAATTTATCATGTGTGTATGACAGAACTAGTATATATGTTGTTTGGGAAAAGTACACTACCCACCCCAATCCTAAAACACCAACGTTGTTAGAGGCCAGTTCAGGAATTTGTATAAAATAGATCTTAATTATCTCCACAAAGTCCCCTTCCCCAAATACTAATGAATTTGTCTATCCAACTACTTACTTATGCCAGTTAATTCTGACTACACAGAGCAACTATATTATTCACGGCCCTTCAAACCTTTGCATGCAGCCAATGTTTGGTGCTCAGAGTAAATGGCCACCTACTAGAACCATTTTAAATCATGTGCTTGGTCCGTCAAGGATGCCTTTTCTCCTCCCTTCTGTCTGTGCTGACTCTCAAATCAATACTGCAGAAGCTGGTGAATAAGAACTACAATAATGAGGAGGGTGGTTACTCTAATCCAGAAATGAAAACTATCCCTGAAAATTTGGTGAACGTGTACATTGCCTCCATCACATATTACCCTCTGACTGTCATAACTTGCTCCAGCCCATGTCTTACCAGATTGGAGCACCTGCTCTTTCACTTCTTGTGGAAGTGACAGGTTCCACTGGTCAGGTGGACAATCTACTGCCAACACCCTTTGTATGGTGAGCTTGGCATATTATAGCTGAGGTACAAACATGTACTGAGGCTACAGCATTTGCAGATATTCCTAAGTGGTGAACAGGTGTGGTCACCATTTGCCTGAGACATCTTTCTGCAGCTCATCTCTTTGACTGAGCTGCAACCCTGGGTCAAGTGAAGACCAAGACTGAGCGCCTGGCATCTGGGATGTTGTTAGGCTCTCACAGCCTTCTATCAGTTGGGTAATGTGGTCAGCGGAAATTCCATGTTAGTGTTTGACAGAGGACAAGTTGTGTGCTAGAGTGACGATGAAACTCTGCGTGTCTACAAGAACAAACCAGATAGTCTGTTCCAGAGAACGTTTGGTCCATGGACTATTGACAATTTCCAAAAATCCATGGCCTTGCAATGCTGCTGGGGGGTGGCGACTGCTGATTCAAGACAAACTTTACAGGCTCAGAAGTGCAGTCAGACAGACCTATCGAGATACATGCAGAGTAACAAAACCGTTCTGCTTGTATTCATTCAGTGTTTGGACATTGCTGACTTGTAGAGTTTTGTCAAACAGCTATTGTCACAGGTAAGTTAGATCAAGCTATCAGCCAACTCCACCACCATCCTTTGCTCAAGAAGAGCAGGCAGCTGTTTTCCTCTGACAGATGGCTGTGGTGAAAGAGGTTGTGTAATGGACATATCCCAAAGGACTGAAGACAGACACATTCCTCTTTGGCCAAGCCCTCATTGACTTTTCAAATTCCATTTGGAAAGAAAAGTAATAATGGAGAGGGAAGTACTGCCCCACCCCGCCCCCAGTACATTTCATAAATGGTAGCAAGGATTTCTCATGTGAAAGGACCTACTCTGAGCCTGTAGGCTGGAGAGTGCTGGGAGGAGAGGAGCACTTTCTGATGGTGCTCTTGGTGTTCAGGGTGGATTTGAATTGAGGGGGGGGGGGGTTAGAAAATTACTCTTGGGTGATGTCCCCCCTCCCCTATTGAGGAATTCTTTTGTTATAAATTTTTCTTTGTTACTGGTAGGTGTAAAATCAGTCGGCTGACATAGTGTTACTCAACTCGACAGATGATCTTCGACTTGCACTTGATAGATATGATGCCGAGTGCTGCATGGCTGGAATGAAAATCAGTGCTGTGAAAACTGAGATACTCATCCTCTCAAGGAAGCCTGCGCAGTGCATGCTACATGTGAATGGAGTTCCACTGAAGCAGGTGGAGAAGTTCAAGTATCTCAGAGCCGTGTTCACAAGTGATGGAAGACAGGAGGCTGAATTAAGTGCAAAAATTGCAAAAGCTGGTGCAGTAATGCACCAGCTTCAGAATTTAGTAATCACAAGAAGTGAGGTAGTCATAAAAGCCAAACTCGCTGTCTTCAATCCAGTTTTTGTACCAACCCTTACGTATGGTCATGAATCTTGGGTAATGACCGAATATGATCGCGATTACAAGTGGCCAAAATGGGATTCCTCCAAAGGGACTTTGGAGTAACGTTACTCAATAAAGTGCATAGATCGGAGATCAGAGAGTCACTCCAGGTAGAGCCACTACTTCTCCAAATTGAGAGATCTCAGCTCTGAAATTATGGGCATGTGGTTAGAATGTCTCGGGAAGGAATCATTGGACAGATTTTATGGGCAAAATCAAGCGGTAGGAGACCCAGGGTAGACCCCGAGCAAGATGGTTGGATAACATCCATGAGTTTGGCTGGTCACACTTGAGGATCCAGCCAGATCAGTTGGAGATAGTTGCTTCTGACAGGACCTACTGGAAGGAGTGTTTGAGGACTCTGCCCCCATGACCCTCCCAGGAACAAGTGGGCAAAGTAGATTTTCTTTTTTTTTTTTTTCTTTTTACACTATTCTTTAATATATAAATCCCTACTGTCCCTCTCTATTGTATTGCCCATATTGTTTTGGGCCCTAGTGGCAAATAATTATTCTATTGTTATGTATACTTATTACAAATTCTTTTATTGTTATTCCTACTGTTTTCTCATCAGTGATATTCCGTCCTTTACTCGATATGAGCCCCACTCTGTGTTATGTTTGTCCTTTTATTCTCTTTTAGTCTTAGGCCCTTTTGACGAATAAAAGCAATTATTATTATTATTAAGGGCAGTGGATTGGCAGTATCGGTAGAGGGTCGGACACCATGCTTTGATGCATAGAGTTATGGCCCTTGCCATTCTGAGTTCAAATCCGCCAAGGTTAACTTTGCCTTTCATCCTTACAGGGTCGATAAAATAAAGTACCAGTAATGCACTGGGTAATTGCTGGCCTTGTGCCAAAAGTAGAAACAATTATTATTATTATTATTATTATTAAGAATTTGAAGTTTGAAAGCCACGACAATGTGAAGTGGATGAATAAACAAATAATTAAGTCATAAGAAACGAGGAGTGTTTTTACCATAATTTATTTATTTGTCCTGATATATCGAGATTAACATCTCTTCTTCCAAGGAAAATAATTATTTTCCTCAGAAGAGATGTTAATCTTGAAATGTTAATCTTGAAATATTCAAATTCATTATACCATATATACTTCAAGTAAACTACAAATTCCACCATTGTTATTATTATTATATTGTGGCTAATAAAGAAACCATTATTATTATAATTATTATAGAATATGTTCAGTCAGAATTTATCTCAGATATGTTTGAAATTAAAATGTCGGATAGGTGCCAATTCCTGCAAAAAAATATTTGCTGCACATAAGACATCATGTGGTAACAAAACGGTGAGTAAAATTTGCTTCTCTCTTTAATTGTTGTTGTTGCCATTGTTGATAAACATATATTATTTAGTGAAAGGTTTTCAATATTTTTTAAACTAAGATTTTCTTTCATAAGATCTAGTTAACTCTTTTCATACTAACTTAATTGAAACCACCCTTAATTCTACAATATTAAGCTACTTGTTTTAATGTGTTAATATTTATCTAAAAACTATCCTGCATAATTTCATGTAAGAACCTTTGTTTGAAACACCTGCTTAAAAACGTGAAAGTTATTTTACTAAATTATTTACTCAATTATTTAAAAAAACAATTTGAAAATCATAGGCAGTAACTTTTATTAGAAATATGACAATGAAAGTGTTAGTCTTTATATTTAGCTAAAAACCTTCCATCATAATCTTGTCCAGCTTAATAATAGGAGTGTTAGTTATATTACTAAATTTCTCTAAATTATTAATTATTTAAAAAATTATTTGAAAGTAATATAGTAAAATAAAAAAAGGATTAATATGCTTTACAAAATAACAAATAATCACAGAGACAGACAAGAAGTTATCATCATCATCATTTTATGTCCTCTTTCCATACTAGAATGGGTTGAATGAGTTGTTCAAGACCAGACAAGTCAGTGTGACTAATTTTGCACATTAAATTCCATATTTTATATGGTTTCTGCAGATTGATGCCCTTCTTTATGCCAACCATCTTACATGGTGTATTGGATGCATTTTATCATGGCACCAACACTAGAGAGGTTGTCATATGCTAGGCCAGACTAAAGAGTCCTCTCAAACCCTATATAGTCTGTGTTTGATTTCAGTTAAAAAATATTGAAGCCTCTTGTCTCTCACCACATTTACTTTTACTATCGCTGTGCTTGTACTGGTGGACATGTCTTTTGCATTATGGCCTATCACCAGTCAGCACAATCCTGTATCATCTTCTTTGTGAGGTTCAAATCCTTCATAACTTCATCCCTAGCTTTCCACCAGTTCCACCCACCTCAAGCACTTGGCGTTTTATATACAACTCTCCTTCTCCTTATGCATCACATGCCCATATCAGTACAATCATTTCTCTTGCACACAACATTTACCTTCTCTTATACACAACTTTTCTCTGTTTCTTTGTTCTCTGTTGTTCACACACACACTAGTATTACACATTCAACAGAGTATGTACACCTTTTAAGACACTGTAAATATTCTGTACTTAAATTCCATGCCTCGCAGTCATGCAGCGATGCAGTTTGAACACAGGCATCATATAATCTGTGAGAGAGAAGCACAACTTCTTCCACCCAGTTCTCACTCTGGTTATAATACTTTCAGTACATTTTCATCCACTACTGATGAGATCACTTAAATTGCAAAAGCTTTCTAACATTTCCAGTGAGCCTTCTGAACATTTGAGTGGTTATTTCTTGAGTAGCCTTACTGTTAATTACTCCTGTGCATCTGTCATACATGAAATCTACCTCCCCTGTTAGTCTACCACTCATCTTTTTTGTGTGTCACAATCTACACTAGGTAGTTCTTACTCCTTTTCTACACATTGGGCATGGATATTTCCCTGATGGTAGCAGGGCCTTATCCTTTTTCTTATTAAAACTTGAGTCTTTGCTAGGTTTACTTTGAGATCCTTTCATTCTAGATTTTGCTTCCATGTCTAGAACTTCTTCTCTAGTTCTTCTATCATTTCAGCTAAGGGGGCTAGATCATCAGCATATTGGAGCTCCCACTGACAACCAGACTTGTATTCCTCTGTTATGTCCTGGAAGACTATAATAAACTAGAGGCTGAGAACTGGGCATGGTGGACTCCTACCAACACATTAAACTTGTCACTGTATTTATTGTTAACCTTCATCTTGCTGGTTTCACCTCTATACATGGCCTGTACCACAACCCTCACAAGGTATTTTCCAAGCCAATAAATTCTAAGTTATAGAGGCTTATTTTTAGCTAGATACTTCTCCTCCAGTCACCTCACCAGAAAAAGGGCATCTGTAGGACTTCTGAACATAAAGTCAAACAAAACCAAGTCAGTTTGGTATTAAAGAAGTCAATGGCGATTATCATGATGATGATGCTGATCATCATCATGATTTTATGTGCACATTTCCTTTTGACAGTCCAGGTCAGTTCTTATTACATAAGTTCCATGCCTTATTTAAAATACATTGGGATCAGCATGGAAAATCATGTAAAACTGATAATGATGATGATCCAGCTTTAACCACCCAGCCCTTTTTGTATATACATGACTTCATTATCAAATCTTGGCTTTTTTTTTTCCTTTTTTATAAACTTGATAGCATGTTATCTGAGAGAATCTAGGAATAACTCTTTTGTTACCATATTTTTAATGAAAGACACTGCTTATGGAGTCAAATAATTTTGAAATTAATCAAGAATTTGAAGGGATTTAGCAATATAGTTAACATTCTTGTTACTGGTGTTTGGAACATAACAAAAGTTCAACAAAAAATTCTAAATATAAACACTTTAACCTTTTCTTTTACCATATTCTAATGGAAAACACTGCCTATGATTTTTAAATATTTTTGGAATTAACAAGTTAGAAGTTTAGTAATAATTAACTCTCATTTTATTAATCTGGTATTTGGAACATAAAGGTTTTGCATAAAATTAAGATGGAAGGCCTTTAGATAAATATAAACACTTTAAAATAAACAGCTTTGTATCATAGAATCAGGTGTGATTTGGTATCAAAAGTATTAAATGTATGTCATTCTTGCAAATGGATCAGTTGAAAACTGAGATTATCTTCTTAAATTACAAATACAATCATTAGAAAGGGACTTTACCCAGAAGGTGGACACGCTACACTTTGTTGAAGGTTTTATATATTATTTATTGACAAAATTGGGAATTGGTCCACCATTTTAATTCTGAAAGGCAATGAAATGGCAGTTATTAGAGTGGCAGATAGAATACCTTGCTATATTCATTCTGGATTATTGCAATCTGAGTTCAAATCCTGATGAGATCAACTTTGTCTTGCATCCTTTTGAGGACATTACAATAAACTGCTTAGGATGTGGATTAACGGAATTTTTAGAGAATTGGATGGGATGCCTTGCAGTGTCTGCTCTCACTTTTTGCATTATGAGATAAAATTCTGCGATGGTGTCATGGGTCAGGGCTAATCATCTGATCCCAGGAACACTCCATCTAACCCACACTTTAGTTTGCATGGATAGGTAAGCCTCAGACCCATATAACTCCTAAGGCTTAATCCAGCAGATTGTAATCAGCTGGGTGAGATTTAATTCTGAATGTATATCACTAAAATGTTTACATTAAAATTACATTGCTATATTTTTTTTTTTAATGTTTAATCAAGGAGGAGAAAGCACAGTGTACATGACCCTTTTAAGGGTTTCCCAGACTGGTGGGAGGGAAGGAAGTGTCCTCAAGAGATCAATATTATGATTTAGGTTAAAATCTTGCCAGGGTCAACATTGCCATTCTTCCTTTTTTTTCTTTGCTTATGGTACCAAAAGAACTGGTGGGAGGGAAAGAGAAAGTGTAAATATTTACAAATGATTGGACTCAACTAAAGACACCCAAGGGCTAGATGGGAGTGTTAAACTGAGCAACAGACTGTTTACCACTGTCACCCTGATAAATAAACCATAACTTACATATTTCATAGTCCCATATAAAACAAAGTAAAATATACTGTTTGTTGTCTCTTTCAGTGGTGTGTATTTGGTAAATGTCAGTATGATGCAGCAGCACCTGAAGTTGATGGTGAGAATATATTATATATTTATAAATAACACAACATTAATAAGCATGTGCATTTAGAATAAAGGCAGGTTGGTGTAATCGGCCTAGCACACTTATTTGTACAATAAGAGGTGTAGGTTTGATTCCCATATATGCTGATGCCCATTTTTTTCAGTTATGAGGGCTTATATGCCCTAATATTACACTATTTTCTGTAGTCAAAATACAGCAAAAGCTTCTAATTCAATTTATAATCATTTTTTTTCCAGCCTGTGGCATTCAAAACGTTTGGTAGAGTTGGGCCACTGACAGCAAAGTTCTTGTCATCACTGGTGGTTTGCCTTACTGAGGTGTCAGGTGGTGTCCGTGAGGCATCAGCGCCTTAGCCTCACCATCACCCATGGTAGTACTCTGAGTGTATTGGCTTGCCTCAAAATATTCCATTAACCTTTGTGATGTGCGGCCAATTGTCGCACTTGGGGATAAATTGATGGTTGTTTCTGTCTCCCCACCTCCCTTTTGTTTTCTTTCTCTCACTCAGGCCATCTATTTTTCTGCATTGTATATGTTTATATTTGTGTTTGTGTTTCCATTCTTAAGGAAGTGTGAGCAATTTGTAAAGTTATCTATATATAATATAAAAGAGAAATGTTTGTTCATTGGTTGGTTGAATCACACGAAAGCTACACACCACACACACACACACACCTAAATAGAGAAAGACACAGAGGGAGAGGCTGACAGAGTGAGATATGCCATTATACAGAGAGAGATACAATTAAAGTGTTAGATATTCACAGAGAGAGAGTGACGTACTACAAAAGTGTAGAATCGGCTTAAACTATAGATCAAAGTATATTAGTTGAAGGTTTAACAATATTGCGTTAACTTTTATAAAGTAGTTTTACAGTCTTTGATTTTACAGAACAAAGAAAAATTGATACTATTTGAAATTAATCTACCCTCCAGCTTTTATCCATATACTACTTACAGACCGTACTAACGAAGCTAAACACTTCAGAAGCAATGTTATATGGTATATTGCTGCATTTCAGATGACATCCTTTGGAGCTGAAAAAAATCATACTCACTATAGTTATTTCACATCATTTAAAATCCAAGGCCAATGCTACCATTTAATCAGCAGTTTACTCTCCCAGCCTAATAAGGAAGTTTTATGATTTTTTTTTTTTATGTCTCTCTCTCACACATTATGATCTTACCAGACAACACATCCAATACGAAAATTGAAGCAGCTCTGAAAACATCCCTTTTGTGGCAGGCTTGCCACCATCATATTCTTGAACTGGTTTTGAAAAAAGTCTTTGAGATCTTTTTCCCATCATCTGGTCCCATTATTCCAATGTTTGAAAATTTCCAGGAACTTTGGGACTCCATCTATAAGTCTCATTATCAAACTATCTTGGACGATCTTGAGCCCATGGAAGATTTTTACAAGCAAAAGGAGATGTTTGAATATCTAATGTCGGTACTGCTTTGTGGAATCATCCCCAAGAAGACTATACCAAGTTCATAAATCTCTCCCTTCTCTATCATAGTGGTTGGCGATCTCTCCAGTTCTCCTTCTCAGTCCCAGGAGCTTACCACCAGGCTATATATGTGATCAAGGCAGTTCTGTTCAAAGAACAACTGAAGCTTACACCACTCAAGTCGAGAATCTAGAAAAACTTGTTTCTAGTTATAAATTTCATTCATGAAAAGTGTTTCTCTCTTTAACTCCCACCTCTCACACCCAAAACTTATTGTGTATTTAGAACATATTCCTCCTGCTTATTTTCATTTCATTCTTTTGGATTTCTCACTGGACTCAGTAGAGTGAACAGAAAGGACAATATACCACCAGCAATGTCTAAAAAAATTATCCTAAATAAAAAGATGTGAAAGTGTGTAACCCCTAAATATAATTTGATTGATCTGTAATCCTGCATACTCCATTATGTCATCAATTCCAGTATGCGTGTAATCGACATGAGATATTTAAATATATATTAGGGTGTTCCATTTTCCAAACTATTCACCAATCATCTTGTGTCGATTACACACAAGAGGCACATGGCTTAGTGGTTAGAGCATTGGCCTTGCAATCAAAAGGTTGTGAGTTCAATTCTCATACCGGATGATGTGTTGTTTCCTTGAGAAAGACACTTTATTTCACATTGCTCCAGTTTTCTCAGCTGTAGAAATGAGATGATAGGGACTGGGGTTCATATCATTCCACTGCAAAGTGGTCGTGGAGATGCCACAGCAAAAAAAGCACCAGCCCACACTGTAAATGAGGTTGGTGTTAGGAAGGGCATCCAGCTGCAGAAATCAAGCCAGAATCAGTTCCCGTCCCATCCTTGCAAGCAGGGAAAAAGCGGACGTAAAATGAAATGAAAATGAAAAATATATATATATAAAAGAGTTTTGTAGCTTGCTTGAATAGGAAACACAAATTTAAATAATTTTGAAAACCAAACAATGTTGCTAAGATAACAAAAGAATTTTACCTTAGCAAATTTAATGATCACATATTTTCGGGTTTAAAAACCCATTCTCAAGGGAGAGACTTAAAAGATCGTTCGGAGTTGACATGTTTGTAAGGCCGATTTAAGTTAAATGAATTGAAAAGAAGTTAAAATTTTGAACGTACGCATTGTGAAATGTCTTCAGAAAAGTGTTTGATATATGTATGTGTGTGCATGAAAGTAAGTGTGCTTATTGGGATGTTTGTATGTAAATTTATGTATTGAAAGGAGTGTGTGAATATCATCATCATTTTACGTCCGCTTTTCCCTGCTTGTAAGGGTGGGATGGGTCCTATTCAGCACAGCACCTCTCCACTTGTCACGGTCCTTCGTCATCTCCTCTGTAAGTCTCAGCAATCTGAGGTCTGCTCTCACCACCTCCACGCATGTTTTTTGGGGTCTTCCTCTACTGCGTCTTCCTTCTATGTATAGAATAATTGTTTCTACTTTTGGCACAAGGCCAGCAATTACCCAGTGCATTACTGGTACTTTATTTTATCGACCCCGTAAGGATGAAAGGCAAAGTTAACCTCGGCGGGATTTGAACTCAGATCATACAGGGAGGTAACTCTATGCTTCAAAGCATGGCGTCCGACCCTCTACCGATACTGCCAATCCACCATAGAATAATAAAGGAAAATATGTGTGTCATATATGTATGTGTGTGTGAGTCTAGAAATGGGCCACAGGGATGTTGAAATACAGGATTTTAAATTAGCCATTCTGGTGCACTCCTTTCCATTCGATTATTGATCCTAGGTTTTAATTGCTTGATTAAGAGGGCTTCCTTAATTCTCAGTGTGCCTATACTGTGTTCGGTAGCTAAGATTGTGGTGGTAATGTTGTTCCAGTTTCCACATTTGATGATGTGGTTGGGGAAGGAAGAGGAGTTGCTGTTAACATGCTCTTTAATATGGAGATGTAATGGTCGAATAGTGCTGCCTATGTAAAATAGATTGCACTTGTTACATTCTAGCCTGTATACTACGTAGGTACGTTGTCACAATTAGTTTTGCAGATAGGGCAATTAGCTAGGGTGCGTCCTTTATCCTTAGCATCTTCACAGGGAAGGTCCAGAGTGAACTAGTTTGCCATTAAGACCTTCTGTTGGCTTTGCATATGGCGTTGGTGATTTCCTCGCTGAGGTGTGGGATCTTGAAGAAGCAACTGTTGTTTGTATTGGTCTGGTCTCTGGGTCTGGGGTTTCATCGTGGAGTGGAGAAAGAAGCTGCGTAGGCGTCAATCTCTAGTATCTTGTGGAATCGTCTGATATGGGTGGCTCTATTAGCAGTGTCGCTGCATCGGTTGCGTATGCGAGCCATTTTTTTAAAGATGTACCCTCTTTTAGAGCTGTTGGGGGGGACAGATTTGTAATGAACAAACAGGTCCCTGCTGGCTGCTTTGCGGGAGAAATCTGTGTGGATTTCACCGTTATCAGAGAATACATTCTGAAATCAAGTAGAGCGAGGGACATGGAGTCAGAGGTATGTTTGATGCTGAACTTAATGTTATTGTCAGCATTGTTGAAAGATTCAAAAATCTTGTTGGCATTCTGCTTGGTGGATGTGAGGATGAGTATATCATCCACTTATCTAGTGAAGAAAGTGCAGGAGCTGAGTACTCAGTGTTCAAGCCTGTTCATATACGAAATGGCCAGTAAACCCGAGAGGCTGGATCACATGTGTAGTCCAGAGGTCTGTCGGTACATTATCCGAGCTCTAGACATGGCCTGGGAAGGTTGTCAACAGGGGCTTTAAACTCTTCGACAGAAGCCAAGAGATTTTATAAAATGGTCCTTCAACATTGGAGACAATGGGTCTAATTTTCAGGTCGAGTCCTTTTTGGGGGGGGTTTTGATCAGGTGGTAGAAGTTGGTCAGCCTGCTGTTTCTTGTTATATAATTGTACCGGAATCTCTTTGAGAGACTTCATCAGTCGCAAATGTTGGTCCAGGCAGTGTTGATCTGGTTCTCCATCAGCACAGGTAGAGACTATCATCGTTGAGATGTTGGTGGGCTAGGTTGTTTGTAGACCTCTCTGGTAATAACACAAAAACCTTTTCCCTTGTCCAATGGACCTTACTGTGAAGATGCCTCTCCACAAGGCAATGCCCCAACAAGTATAACGGATGCATCCTATCCAATTGCCCTATCCGCAAAACTAATTGTGACAACGTACCTACGTAGTATACGGGCTAGAAAAGGCGTAGGTAGAAACTCCATCTTATGTCCCAAATGCAAAGTATAGGTGCATAAAAGATGTAGTGGGATCACAGGTAAGCTAACTAAGAACATAGATTTTACATGTGGCCGGTGCTCTGGTGCAATAAGTAGCAGCAAGTGCCCACAAAATACTAGCTCTTACAACTGCGCAGAGGGCTCTATAGAAATAGTGGACAGCTTCCGTTACCTGGGTGACAAAATCAGCAGTGGGGGAGGGTGCTCTGAAAGTACAGTAGCTAGAGTCAGAACTGGATGGAAAAAGTTCAGAGAGCTTATACCACTATTAGCCGCTAGAGGGTTCTCCCTAAAAATGAAAGGCAAGTTGTATGATGCCTGCATACGAACAGCAATGTTACATGGCAGTGAGACCTGGGCATTGTGTGCAGAGGATATACGCAGACTGGAGAGGAACGAAGCTTGCATGCTCCGCTGGATGTGTAACATTAATATACGTGAACGGCAAAGCATAAACGAACTAAGGAAAAAATTAGAAATAAGAGGGATCAGATGCTGTTTACTCGAGAGAAGGCTACGTTGGTATGGACACGTGATGTGCATGAAAGTCGATAGCTGTATAACAAAGTGCAGGGCAATAAAGATAGACGGTAGCCACGGAATAGGCAGACCTAGAAAAACCTGGGACGAGCTGATAAACTCCGACCTCACACAGTTACACCTCTCCAAGACAATGTCACTGGACCGAGACCTTTGGCGGTACTCAGTAACAGAGAAGACCCGCCTTACCTAAATACATAGTAAAACCTACTACAGCGAGTAGGCATCTCTAACAAAACACACCCCGTCCAACCACCCCCACCCCATCCACACCACCCCTTCTATGTAAAGTTACGTTGGTGCCGCAACATCCAGGCCGAAACAAATGAGATCGTGTAGGTGTCACGACAAAAAAACACACAGTCCACACTGTAATGTGGCCGTGTAGGCAACACGGTAAAAACCTCCCAGACCCACACTGTAAATGTGGTTGGTGTTAGGAAGGGCATCCAACTGTAGAAAACCTGCCAGACAGTCCTATGCGAGCAAGACAATCACTCTTGCCTCAAGTGGGAATACCCCCGTCCAAACCCATGCAAGCGTGGAACACGGACGTTAAACGTTGATGATGAATGTAACAAGTGCAATCTATTTTACATAGGCAGCACTATTCGACCATTACATCTCCATATTAAAGAGCATGTTAACAGCAACTCCTCTTCCTTCCCCAACCACTTACTTCATCAAATGTGGAAACTGGAACAACATTACCACCACAATCTTAGCTACCAAACACAGTATAGGCACGCTGAGAATTAAGGAAGCCATCTTAATCAAGCAATTAAAACCTAGGATCAATAATCGAATGGAAAGGAGTGCACCAGAATGGTTAATTTAAAATCAGGCAGACACAGGCAGGCAGAGACAGACGCAGAGACAGACACACAGATGCAGAGAGACAGACGCAGAGAGACAGGCGCAGAGAGACAGGCGCAGAGAGACAAGCGCAGAGAGACAGGCGCAGACACAGAGACAGACACAGACACAGACGCAGAGACACAGACGCAGAGACACAGACGCAGAGACACAGACGCAGAGACACAGACGCAGAGAGACAGGCGCAGAGAGACAGGCGCAGAGAGACAGGCGCAGAGAGACAGGCGCAGAGAGACAGGCGCAGAGAGACAGGCGCAGAGAGACAAGCGCAGAGAGACAGGCGCAGACACAGAGACAGAGACAGACACAGAGACAGAGACAGACACAGAGACAGAGACAGACACAGACACAGAGACAGACACAGAGACAGACACAGAGACACAGAGACAGACACAGAGACACAGAGACAGACACAGAGACAGAGACAGACACAGAGACAGACACAGAGACAGACACAGAGACAGACACAGAGACAGACACAGAGACAGACACAGAGACAGACGCAGAGAGACAGGCGCAGAGAGACAGGCGCAGAGAGACAGGCGCAGAGAGACAGGCGCAGAGAGACAGGCGCAGAGAGACAGGCGCAGAGAGACAGGCGCAGAGAGACAGGCGCAGAGAGACAGGCGCAGAGAGACAGGCGCAGAGAGACAGGCGCAGAGAGACAAGCGCAGAGAGACAGGCGCAGACACAGAGACAGAGACAGACACAGAGACAGACACAGACACAGACACAGAGACAGACACAGACACAGAGACAGACACAGACACAGAGACAGACGCAGAGACAGAGACAGACGCAGAGACAGACGCAGAGACAGAGACAGACGCAGAGACAGACGCAGAGACAGACGCAGAGACAGACGCAGAGACAGACGCAGAGACAGACGCAGAGACAGACGCAGAGACAGACGCAGAGACAGACGCAGAGACAGACGCAGAGACAGACGCAGAGACAGACGCAGAGACAGATGCAGAGACAGATGCAGAGACAGGCACAGAGGCAGACGCAGACACAGAGGCAGACGCAGAGGCAGACGCAGAGACAGACGCAGAGACAGACGCAGAGACAGACGCAGAGACAGAGGCAGAGACAGACACAGAGACAGACACAGAGACAGACACAGACACAGAGACAGACACAGAGACACACAGAGACAGACACAGAGACAGACACAGAGACAGACGCAGAGACAGACGCAGAGACAGACGCAGAGACAGAGGCAGAGACAGAGGCAGAGACAGACACAGAGACAGGCAGAGACAGACACAGAGACAGAGGCAGAGGCAGAGGCAGAGACAGACACAGAGACAGAGACACAGAGACAGACACAGAGACAGAGACAGACACAGAGACAGAGACAGACACAGAGACAGAGAGAGACACAGACACAGACACAGAGACAGACACAGAGACAGACACAGAGACAGACACAGAGACAGACACAGAGACAGACACAGAGACAGAGACAGACACAGACACAGAGACAGACACAGAGACAGACACAGAGACAGACACAGAGACAGACACAGAGAGACAGAGACAGACACAGAGAGACAGACACAGACACAGAGACAGACACAGAGCCAGAGACAGAGAGACAGACACAGAGCCAGAGACAGAGAGACAGACACAGAGACAGAGACAGAGAGACAGACACAGAGACAGAGACAGAGAGACAGAGACAGAGACAGAGACAGAGAGACAGACGCAGAGACAGACGCAGAGACAGACGCAGAGACAGACGCAGAGACAGACGCAGAGACAGACGCAGAGACAGACGCAGAGACAGACGCGGAGACAGACGCGGAGACAGACGCGGAGACAGACGCGGAGACAGACACGGAGACAGACACGGAGACAGACACGGAGACAGACACGGAGACAGACACGGAGACAGACACGGAGACAGACACGGAGACAGACACGGAGACAGACACGGAGACAGAGACGGACACAGAGACGGACACAGAGACGGACACAGAGACGGACACAGAGACGGACACAGAGACGGACACAGAGACGGACACAGAGACGGACACAGAGACGGACACAGAGACGGACACAGAGACGGACACAGAGACGGACACAGAGACGGACACAGAGACGGACACAGAGACGGACACAGAGACAGACACAGAGACAGACACAGAGACAGACACAGAGACAGACACAGAGACAGACACAGAGACAGACACAGAGACAGACACAGAGACAGACACAGAGACAGACACAGAGACAGACACAGAGACAGACACAGAGACAGACACAGAGACAGACACAGAGACAGACACAGAGACAGACACAGAGACAGACACAGAGACAGACACAGAGACAGACACAGAGACAGACACAGAGACAGACACAGAGACAGACACAGAGACAGACACAGAGACAGACACAGAGACAGACACAGACACAGACACAGACACAGAGACAGAGACAGACACAGACACAGACACAGACACAGACACAGAGACAGACACAGAGACAGACACAGAGACAGACACAGAGACAGACACAGAGACAGACACAGAGACAGACACAGAGACAGACACAGAGACAGACACAGAGACAGACACAGAGACAGACACAGAGACAGACACAGAGACAGACACAGAGACAGACACAGAGACAGACACAGAGACAGACACAGAGACAGACACAGAGACAGACACAGAGACAGACACAGAGACAGACACAGAGACAGACACAGAGACAGACACAGAGACAGACACAGAGACAGACACAGAGACAGACACAGAGACAGACACAGAGACAGACACAGAGACAGACACAGAGACAGACACAGAGACAGAGAGACAGACACAGAGACAGAGAGACAGACACAGAGACAGAGAGACAGACACAGAGACGCAGAGACAGACGCAGAGACAGACGCAGAGACAGACGCAGAGACAGACACAGAGACAGACACAGAGACAGACACAGAGACAGACACAGACACAGACACAGACACAGACACAGAGACAGACACAGAGACAGACACAGAGACAGACACAGAGACAGACACAGAGACAGACACAGAGACAGACACAGAGACAGACACAGAGACAGACACAGAGACACAGAGACAGACACAGAGACAGACGCAGAGACAGACGCAGAGACAGACGCAGAGACAGAGACAGACACGGAGACAGACACGGAGACAGACACGGAGACAGACACGGAGACAGACACGGAGACAGACACGGAGACAGACACGGAGACAGACACGGAGACAGAGACGGACACAGAGACGGACACAGAGACGGACACAGAGACGGACACAGACACAGAGACAGACACAGAGACAGACACAGAGACAGACACAGAGACAGACACAGAGACAGACACAGAGACAGAGAAAGAGACAGACACAGAGACAGACACAGAGACGGACACAGAGACGGACACAGAGACGGAGACAGAGACGGAGACAGAGACGGAGACAGAGACGGAGACAGAGACGGACACAGAGACGGACACAGACACAGAGACAGACACAGAGACAGACACAGAGACAGACACAGAGACAGACACAGAGACAGACACAGAGACAGACACAGAGACAGACACAGAGACAGACACAGAGACAGACACAGAGACAGACACAGAGACAGACACAGAGACGGAGACAGAGACGGAGACAGACACGGAGACAGAGACGGAGACAGAGACGGAGACAGAGACGGAGACAGAGACGGAGACAGAGACAGACACAGAGACAGACACAGAGACAGACACAGAGACAGACACAGAGACAGACACAGAGACAGACACAGAGACAGACACAGAGACAGACACAGAGACAGACACAGAGACAGACACAGAGACAGACACAGAGACAGACACAGAGACAGACACAGAGACAGACACAGAGACAGACACAGAGGCAGAGGCAGAGACAGACGCAGACGCAGACGCAGACGCAGACGCAGACGCAGACGCAGACGCAGACGCAGAGACAGACGCAGAGACAGACGCAGAGACAGAGACAGAGACAGACACAGAGACAGACACAGAGACAGACACAGAGACAGACACAGAGACAGACACAGAGACAGACACAGAGACAGACAGAGAGACAGACACAGAGACAGAGAGACAGACACAGAGACAGAGAGACAGACACAGAGACAGAGAGACAGACGCAGAGACAGACGCAGAGACAGACGCAGAGACAGACACAGAGACAGACGCAGAGACAGACACAGAGACAGACGCAGAGACAGACACAGAGACAGACGCAGAGACAGACACAGAGACAGACACAGAGACAGACACAGAGACAGAGGCAGAGACAGAGGCAGACACAGACGCAGAGACGGACGCAGACGCGGACGCAGACGCGGACGCAGACGCGGACGCAGACGCGGACGCAGAGGCGGACGCAGAGGCGGACGCAGAGGCGGACGCAGAGGCGGACGCAGAGGCGGACGCAGAGGCGGACGCAGAGGCGGACGCAGAGGCGGAGGCAGAAACAGACGCAGAGACAGAGACAGACGCAGAGACAGACGCAGAGACAGACGCAGAGACAGACGCAGACACAGACACAGAGACAGACACAGACACAGACACAGAGACAGACACAGACACAGACACAGAGACAGACACAGACACAGAGACAGACACAGACACAGACACAGACACAGACACAGACACAGAGACAGACACAGAGACAGACACAGAGACAGACACAGAGACAGACACAGAGACAGACACAGAGACAGACACAGAGACAGACACAGAGGCAGACACAGAGGCAGACACAGAGGCAGACACAGAGGCAGACACAGAGGCAGACACAGAGGCAGACACAGAGGCAGAGGCAGAAACAGACGCAGAGACAGACGCAGAGACAGACGCAGAGACAGACACAGACGCAGAGACAGACACAGACACAGAGACAGACACAGACACAGAGACAGACACAGACACAGAGACAGACACAGACACAGAGACAGACACAGAGACAGAGACAGACACAGACACAGAGACAGACACAGAGGCAGACACAGAGGCAGACACAGAGGCAGAGGCAGAAACAGACGCAGAGACAGAGACAGACGCAGAGACAGACGCAGAGACAGACACAGAGACAGACACAGACACAGAGACAGACACAGACACAGACACAGACACAGAGACAGACACAGAGACAGACACAGAGACAGACACAGAGACAGACACAGAGACAGACACAGAGACAGACACAGAGACAGACACAGAGACAGACACAGAGACAGACACAGAGGCAGACACAGACGCAGAGACAGACGCAGAGGCAGACGCAGAGGCAGAGACAGAGACAGAGGCAGAGACAGAGACAGAGGCAGAGACAGAGGCAGAGACAGAGGCAGAGACAGAGGCAGATACAGACGCAGATACAGACGCAGAGACAGGCGCAGAGACAGGCGCAGAGACAGACGCAGAGACAGACGCAGAGACAGACGCAGAGACAGACGCAGAGACAGACGCAGAGACAGGCGCAGAGACAGGCGCAGAGACAGGCGCAGAGACAGGCGCAGAGACAGGCGCAGAGACAGGCGCAGAGACAGGCGCAGAGACAGACGCAGAGACAGACGCAGAGACAGACGCAGAGACAGACGGAGAGACAGACGGAGAGACAGACACAGAGACAGACACAGAGACAGACACAGACACAGAGACAGACACAGAGACGGACGCAGAGACAGACGCAGAGACAGACGCAGAGACAGACGCAGAGACAGACGCAGAGACAGACGCAGAGACAGACGCAGAGACAGACGCAGAGACAGACGGAGAGACAGACGGAGAGACAGACACAGAGACAGACACAGAGACAGACACAGACACAGAGACAGACACAGAGACGGACGCAGAGACGGACGCAGAGACAGACGCAGAGACAGACGCAGAGACAGACGCAGAGACAGACGCAGAGACAGACGCAGAGACAGACGCAGAGACAGACGGAGAGACAGACGGAGAGACAGAGACAGAGACAGACACAGAGACAGACACAGACACAGAGACAGACACAGAGACGGACGCAGAGACAGACGCAGAGACAGACGCAGAGACAGACGCAGAGACAGACGCAGAGACAGGCGCAGAGACAGGCGCAGAGACAGGCGCAGAGACAGACACAGAGACAGAGGCAGAGGCAGAGACAGACGCAGAGACAGACACAGAGACAGAGACAGAGGCAGAGACAGAGACAGAGACAGACGCAGAGACAGACACAGAGACAGAGGCAGAGGCAGAGACAGACGCAGAGACAGACACAGAGACAGAGACAGACGCAGAGACAGGCGCAGAGACAGGCGCAGAGACAGGCGCAGAGACAGGCGCAGAGACAGGCGCAGAGACAGACGCAGAGACAGACGCAGAGACAGACGCAGAGACAGACGCAGAGACAGACGCAGAGACAGACGCAGAGACAGACGCAGAGACAGACGGAGAGACAGACGGAGAGACAGACGGAGAGACAGACGGAGAGACAGACACAGAGACAGACACAGACACAGAGACAGACGCAGAGACGGACGCAGAGACGGACGAGAGACGGACGCAGAGACGGACGCAGAGACGGACGCAGAGACGGACGCAGAGACGGACGCAGAGACGGACGCAGAGACGGACGCAGAGACGGACGCAGAGACGGACGCAGAGACAGACACAGAGACAGACACAGAGAGAGACACAGAGACAGACACAGAGAGAGACACAGAGAGAGACACAGAGACAGATGGAGAGACAGACACGGAGACAGACGCGGAGGCGGACGCGGAGGCGGACGCGGAGGCGGACGCAGAGACGGACGCAGAGACGGACGCAGAGACAGACGCTGAGACGGACACAGAGACGGACACAGAGACGGACACAGAGACGGACACAGAGACAGACACAGACGCAGAGACAGACGCAGAGGCAGACGCAGAGACAGAGACAGAGGCAGAGACAGAGGCAGAGACAGAGGCAGAGACAGAGGCAGAGACAGGAGCAGAGACAGGCGCAGAGACAGGCGCAGAGACAGGCGCAGAGACAGGCGCAGAGACAGGCGCAGAGACAGGCGCAGAGACAGGCGCAGAGACAGACGCAGAGACAGACGCAGAGACAGACGCAGAGACAGACGCAGAGACAGACGCAGAGACAGACGCAGAGACAGACGCAGAGACAGACGCAGAGACAGACGTAGAGACAGACACAGAGACAGAGGCAGAGGTAGAGACAGACGCAGAGACAGACGCAGAGACAGAGACAGAGACAGAGGCAGAGACAGAGGCAGAGACAGAGACAGAGGCAGAGACAGACGCAGAGACAGAGGCAGAGACAGACGCAGAGACAGACGCAGAGACAGACGCAGAGACAGACGCAGAGACAGACGCAGAGACAGACGCAGAGACAGACGCAGAGACAGACGCAGAGACAGACGCAGAGACAGACGCAGAGACAGACGCAGAGACAGACGGAGAGACAGACACAGAGACAGAGACAGACACAGAGGCAGACACAGAGGCAGAGACAGAGGCAGAGACAGAGGCAGAGACAGACGCAGAGACAGACACAGAGACACAGAGACAGACGCAGAGACAGACGCAGAGACAGACGCAGAGACAGACGCAGAGACAGACGCAGAGACAGACACAGAGACAGACGGAGAGACAGACACAGTGACAGACACAGAGACAGACACAGAGACAGACACAGAGACGGACACAGAGACGGACGCAGAGACGGACGCAGAGACGGACGCAGAGACGGACGCAGAGACGGACGCAGAGACGGACGCAGAGACGGACGCAGAGACGGACGCAGAGACGGACGCAGAGACGGACGCAGAGACGGACGCAGAGACGGACGCAGAGACAGACGCAGAGACAGACGCAGAGACAGACGCAGAGACAGACGCAGAGACAGACGCAGAGACAGACGCAGAGACAGACGCAGAGACAGACGCAGAGACAGACGCAGAGACAGACGCAGGGACAGACGTTGAGACAGAGACAGACACAGAGACAGACACAGAGACAGACACAGAGACGGACACAGAGACAGACGCAGAGACAGACGCAGAGACAGACGCAGAGACAGACACAGAGACAGACACAGAGACAGACACAGAGACAGACACAGAGACAGACACAGAGACAGACACAGAGACAGACACAGAGACAGACACAGAGACAGACACAGAGACAGACACAGAGACAGACACAGAGACAGACACAGGGACAGACACAGGGACAGACACAGAGACAGACACAGAGACAGACACAGAGAGAGACACAGAGACAGACGCAGAGACAGACGCAGAGAGAGACGCAGACGCAGAGACAGACGCAGAGACAGACGCAGAGACAGACGTAGAGACAGAGACAGACACAGAGACAGACACAGAGACAGACACAGAGACAGACACAGAGACAGACGCAGAGACAGACACAGAGACAGACGCAGAGACAGACGCAGAGACAGACGCAGAGGCAGACGCAGAGGCAGACGCAGAGGCAGACGCAGAGGCAGACGCAGAGGCAGACGCAGAGACAGACGCAGAGACAGACGCAGAGACAGACGCAGAGACAGACGCAGAGACAGAGGCAGAGACAGAGACAGAGGCAGAGACAGACACAGAGACAGACACAGAGACAGACGCAGAGACAGACGCAGAGACAGACGCAGAGACAGACGCAGAGACAGACGCAGAGACAGACGCAGAGACAGACGCAGAGACAGACGCAGAGACAGACGCAGAGACAGACGCAGACGCAGACGCAGACGCAGACACAGAGACAGACACAGAGACAGACACAGAGACGTAGAGACGGACGTAGAGACGGACGCAGAGACGGACGCAGAGACGGACGCAGAGACGGACGCAGAGACGGACGCAGAGACGGACGCAGAGACAGACGGAGAGACAGACGGAGAGACAGACTCAGAGACAGACGCAGAGACAGACGCAGTGACAGACGCAGAGACAGACGCAGAGACAGACGAGACAGACGCAGAGACAGACGCAGAGACAGACACAGACACAGACACAGACACAGACACAGACACAGACACAGACACAGAGACTGACAGACACAGAGATAGACACAGAGACAGACACAGAGACAGACACAGAGACAGACACAGAGACAGAGACAGACACAGAGACAGACACAGAGACAGACACAGAGACAGACACAGAGACAGACACAGAGACAGACACAGAGACAGACACAGAGACAGACACAGAGACAGACACAGAGACAGACACAGAGACAGAGACAGAGACAGAGACAGACACAGAGACAGAGACAGAGACAGAGACAGACACAGAGACAGACACAGAGACAGACACAGAGACAGACACAGAGACAGACACAGAGACAGACACAGAGACAGACACAGAGACAGACACAGAGACAGACGCAGAGACAGACGCAGACACAGAGACAGACACAGAGACAGACGCAGAGACAGACGCAGAGACAGACGCAGAGACAGACGCAGAGACAGACGCAGAGACAGACGAAGAGGCAGAGACAGAGGCAGAGACAGAGGCAGAGACAGAGACAGAGACAGAGACAGACGCAGAGGCAGACGCAGAGGCAGACGCAGACGCAGAGACAGACGCAGAGACAGACGCAGAGACAGACGCAGAGACAGACGCAGAGGCAGAGACAGAGACAGAGGCAGAGACAGACACAGAGACAGACGCAGAGACAGACGCAGAGACAGACGCAGAGACAGACGCAGAGACAGACGCAGAGACAGACGCAGAGACAGACGCAGAGACAGACGCAGAGACAGACGCAGAGACAGACGCAGACGCAGACGCAGACGCAGACACAGAGACAGACACAGAGACAGACACAGAGACAGACACAGAGACAGACACAGAGACGTAGAGACAGACGCAGAGACGGACGCAGAGACGGACGCAGAGACGGACGCAGAGACGGACGCAGAGACGGACGCAGAGACGGACGCAGAGACAGACGGAGAGACAGACGGAGAGACAGACTCAGAGACAGACGCAGAGACAGACGCAGTGACAGACGCAAGACAGACGCAGAGACAGACGAGACAGACGCAGAGACAGACGCAGAGACAGACACAGACACAGACACAGACACAGACACAGACACAGACACAGACACAGACACAGAGACTGACAGACACAGACACAGAGACAGACACAGAGACAGACACAGAGACAGAGACAGACACAGAGACAGACACAGAGACAGACACAGAGACAGACACAGAGACAGACACAGAGACAGAGACAGAGACAGAGACAGAGACAGACACAGAGACAGACACAGAGACAGACACAGAGACAGACACAGAGACAGACACAGAGACAGACACAGAGACAGACACAGAGACAGACACAGAGACAGACACAGAGACAGACACAGAGACAGACACAGAGACAGACGCAGAGACAGACGCAGAGACAGACGCAGAGACAGACGCAGAGACAGACGCAGAGACAGACGCAGAGACAGACGCAGAGACAGACGCAGAGACAGACGCAGAGACAGACAGACACAGAGACAGACACAGAGACAGACACAGAGACAGACACAGAGACAGACACGGAGACAGCCACGGAGGCAGAGACGGACGCAGAGACGGGTGCAGAGACGGACGCAGAGACAGACGCAGAGACAGACGCAGAGACAGACGCAGAGACAGACGCAGAGACAGACGCAGACGCAGACGCAGACACAGAGACAGACACAGAGACAGACACAGAGACGTAGAGACAGACGTAGAGACGGACGCAGAGACGGACGCAGAGACGGACGCAGAGACGGACGCAGAGACGGACGCAGAGACGGACGCAGAGACGGACGCAGAGACGGACGCAGAGACGGACGGAGAGACAGACGGAGAGACAGACTCAGAGACAGACGCAGAGACAGACGCAGTGACAGACGCAGAGACAGACGCAGAGACAGACGAGACAGACGCAGAGACAGACGCAGAGACAGACACAGACACAGACACAGACACAGACACAGACACAGACACAGAGACTGACAGACACAGAGATAGACACAGAGACAGACACAGAGACAGACACAGAGACAGAGACAGACACAGAGACAGACACAGAGACAGACACAGAGACAGACACAGAGACAGACACAGAGACAGACACAGAGACAGACACAGAGACAGACACAGAGACAGACACAGAGACAGACACAGAGACAGAGACAGAGACAGAGACAGAGACAGAGACAGACACAGAGACAGACACAGAGACAGACGCAGAGACAGACGCAGAGACAGACGCAGACACAGAGACAGACGCAGAGACAGACGCAGAGACAGACGCAGAGACAGACGCAGAGACAGACGCAGAGACAGACGCAGAGACAGACGCAGAGACAGACGCAGAGACAGACGAAGAGGCAGAGACAGAGGCAGAGACAGAGGCAGAGACAGAGACAGAGACAGACGCAGAGGCAGACGCAGAGGCAGACGCAGACGCAGAGACAGACGCAGAGACAGACGCAGAGACAGACGCAGAGACAGACGCAGAGGCAGAGACAGAGACAGAGGCAGAGACAGACACAGAGACAGACGCAGAGACAGACGCAGAGACAGACGCAGAGACAGACGCAGAGACAGACGCAGAGACAGACGCAGAGACAGACGCAGAGACAGACGCAGAGACAGACGCAGACGCAGACGCAGACGCAGACACAGAGACAGACACAGAGACAGACACAGAGACAGACACAGAGACGTAGAGACAGACGCAGAGACGGACGCAGAGACGGACGCAGAGACGGACGCAGAGACGGACGCAGAGACGGACGCAGAGACAGACGGAGAGACAGACGGAGAGACAGACGGAGAGACAGACGCAGAGACAGACGCAGTGACAGACGCAGAGACAGACGCAGAGACAGACGAGACAGACGCAGAGACAGACGCAGAGACAGACACAGACACAGACACAGACACAGACACAGACACAGACACAGACACAGACACAGACACAGAGACTGACAGACACAGAGATAGACACAGAGACAGACACAGAGACAGACACAGAGACAGACACAGAGACAGAGACAGACACAGAGACAGACACAGAGACAGACACAGAGACAGACACAGAGACAGACACAGAGACAGACACAGAGACAGACACAGAGACAGACACAGAGACAGACACAGAGACAGACACAGAGACAGACACAGAGACAGACACAGAGACAGACACAGAGACAGACACAGAGACAGACACAGAGACAGACACAGAGACAGACACAGAGACAGACACAGAGACAGACACAGAGACAGACACAGAGACAGACACAGAGACAGACGCAGAGACAGACGCAGAGACAGACGCAGAGACAGACGCAGAGACAGACGCAGAGACAGACGCAGAGACAGACGCAGAGACAGACGCAGAGACAGACGCAGAGACAGACGCAGAGACAGACGCAGAGACAGACGCAGAGACAGACGCAGAGACAGACGCAGAGACAGACGCAGAGACAGACGCAGAGACAGACGCAGAGACAGACAGACACAGAGACAGACACAGAGACAGACACAGAGACAGACACAGAGACAGACACGGAGACAGCCACGGAGGCAGAGACGGACGCAGAGACGGGTGCAGAGACGGACGCAGAGACAGACGTAGAGACAGACGCAGAGACGGACACAGACACAGTGACAGAGACAGACACAGAGACAGAGACAGACACAGAGACGCAGAGACAGACGCAGAGACAGACGCAGAGACAGACGCAGAGACAGACGCAGAGACAGAGACAGACACAGAGACAGAGACGGATGCAGAGACGGACGCAGAGACGGACGCAGAGACGGACGCAGAGACGGACGCAGAGACAGACGCAGAGACAGACGCAGAGACAGACGCAGAGACAGACGCAGAGACAGACGCAGAGACAGACGCAGAGACAGACGAGACAGACGCAGAGACAGACGCAGAGACAGACGCAGAGACAGAGACAGAGACAGAGACAGAGACAGAGACAGAGACAGACACAGAGACAGACACAGAGACAGACACAGAGAGAGACACAGAGACAGACACAGAGACAGACACAGAGACAGAGACAGAGACAGAGACAGAGACGGAGACAGAGACGGACACAGAGACGGACACAGAGACGGACACAGAGACGGACACAGAGACAGACACAGACACAGAGACAGACACAGAGACAGACACAGACGCAGACACAGACGCAGAGACAGACGCAGATACAGACGCAGAGACAGACGCAGAGACAGACGCAGAGACAGACACAGAGACAGACGCAGAGACAGACGCAGAGACAGACACAGAGACAGACACAGAGACAGAGACAGACACAGACACAGACACAGACACAGACACAGACACAGGCGCAGAGACAGGCGCAGAGACAGGCGCAGAGACAGGCGCAGAGACAGGCGCAGAGACAGACGCAGAGACAGGCGCAGAGACAGACGCAGAGACAGAGACAGAGACAGACGCAGAGACAGACGCAGAGACAGACGCAGAGACAGACGCAGAGACAGACGCAGAGACAGACGCAGAGACAGACGCAGAGACAGACGCAGAGACAGACGCAGAGACAGACGCAGAGACAGACGCAGAGACAGACGCAGAGACAGAGACAGACACAGAGACAGACACAGACACAGACACAGAGACAGACGCAGACACAGAGACAGACACAGACACCAAGACAGACGTAGAGACAGAGACAGACGCAGAGACAGACACAGAGACAGAGGCAGAGACAGACACAGAGACAGACGCAGAGACAGACACAGAGACAGACGCAGAGACAGACACAGAGACAGACACAGAGACAGACGGAGAGACAGACACAGAGAGACAGACACAGAGAGACACAGACAGAGAGACACAGACAGAGAGACACAGACAGAGAGACACAGACAGAGAGACACAGACAGAGAGACAGACAGAGAGACAGACAGAGACACAGACAGACACAGACAGTCAGGCAGACACAGTCACACACACAGACAGACACAGTCACACACACAGACAGACACAGTCACACACACATACAGACACAGACATTCACACACACACACACACACAGACAGACAGATAGACACAGCCACACACACACAGACACAGACACACACACTGATACACACACTGATACACACACTTCATACACACACTGATACACACACTGATACAGACACTGACACAGACACTGATACAGACACTGACACAGACACTGATACAGACACTGACACAGACACTGACACAGAGACAGAGACAGGCACTGACACAGAGACAGAGACAGACACTGACACAGAGACAGACACAGAGACAGACACAGAGACAGACACAGAGACAGACACAGAGACAGACACAGAGACAGACACAGAGACAGACACAGAGACAGACACAGAGACAGACACAGAGACAGACACAGAGACAGACACAGAGAGACAGACGCAGAGAGACAGGCGCAGAGAGACAGGCGCAGAGAGACAGGCGCAGAGAGACAGGCGCAGAGAGACAGGCGCAGAGAGACAGGCGCAGAGAGACAGGCGCAGAGAGACAGCCGCAGAGAGACAGGCGCAGAGAGACAGGCGCAGAGAGACAAGCGCAGAGAGACAAGCGCAGAGAGACAGGCGCAGACACAGAGACAGAGACAGAGACAGACACAGAGACAGACACAGACACAGACACAGACACAGACACAGAGACAGACACAGAGACAGACACAGACACAGAGACAGACACAGAGACAGACACAGACACAGACACAGAGACAGACACAGACACAGAGACAGACGCAGAGACAGAGACAGACGCAGAGACAGACGCAGAGACAGACGCAGAGACAGACGCAGAGACAGACGCAGAGACAGACGCAGAGACAGACGCAGAGACAGACGCAGAGACAGACGCAGAGACAGACGCAGAGACAGACGCAGAGACAGATGCAGAGACAGGCACAGAGGCAGACGCAGACACAGAGGCAGACACAGAGGCAGACGCAGAGGCAGACGCAGAGACAGACGCAGAGACAGACGCAGAGACAGACGCAGAGACAGACGCAGAGACAGAGGCAGAGACAGACACAGAGACAGACACAGACACAGAGACAGACACAGAGACAGACACAGAGACAGACGCAGAGACAGACGCAGAGACAGAGGCAGAGACAGACACAGAGACAGGCAGAGACAGACACAGAGACAGAGGCAGAGGCAGAGGCAGAGACAGACACAGACACAGACACAGAGACAGACACAGAGACAGAGACAGACACAGAGACAGAGAGAGACACAGACACAGACACAGAGATAGACACAGAGACAGACACAGAGACAGACACAGAGACAGACACAGAGACAGACACAGAGACAGAGACAGACACAGACACAGAGACAGACACAGAGACAGACACAGAGACAGAGACAGACACAGAGAGACAGACACAGACACAGAGACAGACACAGAGCCAGAGACAGAGAGACAGACACAGAGCCAGAGACAGAGAGACAGACACAGAGACAGAGACAGAGAGACAGACGCAGAGACAGACGCAGAGACAGACGCAGAGACAGACGCAGAGACAGACGCAGAGACAGACGCAGAGACAGACGCAGAGACAGATGCAGAGACAGGCACAGAGGCAGACGCAGACACAGAGGCAGACACAGAGGCAGACGCAGAGACAGACGCAGAGACAGACGCAGAGACAGACGCAGAGACAGACGCAGAGACAGACGCAGAGACAGACGCGGAGACAGACGCGGAGACAGACGCGGAGACAGACGCGGAGACAGACGCGGAGACAGACGCGGAGACAGACGCGGAGACAGACACGGAGACAGACGCGGAGACAGACACGGAGACAGACACGGAGACAGACACGGAGACAGACACGGAGACAGAGACGGAGACAGACACGGAGACAGACACGGAGACAGAGACGGACACAGAGACGGACACAGAGACGGACACAGAGACGGACACAGAGACGGACACAGAGACGGACACAGAGACAGACACAGAGACAGACACAGAGACAGACACAGAGACAGACACAGAGACAGACACAGAGACAGACACAGAGACAGACACAGAGACAGACACAGAGACAGACACAGAGACAGACACAGAGACAGACACAGAGACAGACACAGAGACAGACACAGAGACAGACACAGAGACAGACACAGAGACAGACACAGAGACAGACACAGAGACGGACACAGAGACGGACACAGAGACGGACACAGAGACGGACACAGAGACAGACACAGAGACAGACACAGAGACAGACACAGAGACAGACACAGAGACAGAGACAGACACAGAGACAGACACAGAGACAGACACAGAGACAGACACAGAGACAGACACAGAGACAGACACAGAGACAGACACAGAGACAGACACAGAGACAGACACAGAGACAGACACAGAGACAGACACAGAGACAGACACAGAGACAGACACAGAGACAGAGAGACAGACACAGAGACAGAGAGACAGACACAGAGACAGAGAGACAGACGCAGAGACAGACGCAGAGACAGACGCAGAGACAGACGCAGAGACAGACGCAGAGACAGACGCAGAGACAGACGCAGAGACAGACGCAGAGACAGACGCAGAGACAGACGCAGAGACAGACGCAGAGACAGACACAGAGACAGACACAGAGACAGACACAGAGACAGACACAGACACAGACACAGACACAGACACAGACACAGAGACAGACACAGAGACAGACACAGAGACACAGAGACAGACACAGAGACAGACGCAGAGACAGACGCAGAGACAGAGACAGACACGGAGACAGACACGGAGACAGACACGGAGACAGACACGGAGACAGACACGGAGACAGACACGGAGACAGAGACGGACACAGAGACGGACACAGAGACGGACACAGAGACGGACACAGACACAGAGACAGACACAGAGACAGACACAGAGACAGACACAGAGACAGACACAGAGACAGACACAGAGACAGACACAGAGACAGACACAGAGACAGACACAGAGACAGACACAGAGACAGAGAAAGAGACAGACACAGAGACAGACACAGAGACGGACACAGAGACGGACACAGAGACGGACACAGAGACGGACACAGAGACGGACACAGAGACGGAGACAGAGACGGAGACAGAGACGGAGACAGAGACGGAGACAGACACGGAGACAGAGACGGAGACAGAGACGGAGACAGAGACGGAGACAGAGACGGACACAGAGACGGACACAGAGACGGACACAGAGACGGACACAGAGACAGACACAGAGACAGACACAGAGACAGACACAGAGACAGACACAGAGACAGACACAGAGACAGACACAGAGACAGACACAGAGACAGACACAGAGACAGACACAGAGACAGACACAGAGACAGACACAGAGACAGACACAGAGACAGACACAGAGACAGACACAGAGACAGAGACAGACACAGAGACAGAGACAGAGACAGAGACAGACACAGAGACAGACACAGAGACAGACACAGAGACAGACGCAGAGACAGACGCAGAGACAGACGCAGAGGCAGAGGCAGAGGCAGAGACAGAGGCAGAGGCAGAGGCAGACGCAGAGGCAGACGCAGAGACAGACGCAGAGACAGACGCAGAGACAGACGCAGAGACAGACGCAGAGACAGACGCAGAGACAGACGCAGAGACAGACGCAGAGACAGACGCAGAGACAGACACAGAGACAGACACAGAGACAGACACAGAGACAGACACAGAGACAGACACAGAGAAAGAGACAGAGAAAGAGACAGACACAGAGAAAGAGACAGAGACGGACACAGAGAAAGAGACAGAGACGGACACAGAGACGGACACAGAGACGGACACAGAGACGGACACAGAGACGGACACAGAGACGGGCACAGAGACGGACACAGAGACGGACACAGAGACGGACACAGAGACGGACACAGAGACGGACACAGACACAGAGACAGACACAGAGACAGACACAGAGACAGACACAGAGACAGACACAGAGACAGACACAGAGACAGACACAGAGACAGACACAGAGACAGACACAGAGACAGACACAGAGACAGACACAGAGACAGACACAGAGACAGACACAGAGACAGACACAGAGACAGACACAGAAGCAGACACAGAGGCAGACACAGAGGCAGACACAGAGGCAGAGACAGACGCAGACGCAGACGCAGACGCAGAGACAGACGCAGAGACAGACGCAGAGACAGAGACAGAGACAGAGACAGACACAGAGACAGACACAGAGACAGACACAGAGACAGACACAGAGACAGACACAGAGACAGACACAGTGACAGAGACAGACACAGAGACAGACACAGAGACAGACACAGAGACAGACACAGAGACAGACACAGAGACAGACACAGAGACAGACACAGAGACAGAGAGACAGACACAGAGACAGAGAGACAGACACAGAGACAGAGAGACAGACGCAGAGACAGACGCAGAGACAGACGCAGAGACAGACGCAGAGACAGACGCAGAGACAGACACAGAGACAGACACAGAGACAGACACAGAGACAGACACAGAGACAGACACAGAGACAGACACAGAGACAGACACAGACACAGACACAGACACAGACACAGACACAGACACAGAGACAGACACAGAGGCAGACACAGACGCAGAGACGGACGCAGACGCGGACGCAGACGCGGACGCAGACGCGGACGCAGACGCGGACGCAGACGCGGACGCAGAGGCGGACGCAGAGGCGGACGCAGAGGCGGACGCAGAGGCGGACGCAGAGGCGGACGCAGAGGCGGACGCAGAGGCGGACGCAGAGGCGGAGGCAGAAACAGACGCAGAGACAGAGACAGACGCAGAGACAGACGCAGAGACAGACGCAGAGACAGACGCAGAGACAGACGCAGACACAGACACAGAGACAGACACAGACACAGACACAGAGACAGACACAGACACAGACACAGAGACAGACACAGACACAGAGACAGACACAGAGACAGACACAGACACAGACACAGACACAGAGACAGACACAGAGACAGACACAGAGACAGACACAGAGACAGACACAGAGACAGACACAGAGACAGACACAGAGACAGACACAGAGACAGACACAGAGGCAGACACAGAGGCAGACACAGAGGCAGACACAGAGGCAGACACAGAGGCAGAGGCAGAAACAGACGCAGAGGCAGAGACAGACACAGAGGCAGAGACAGACACAGACACAGAGACAGACACAGACACAGAGACAGACACAGAGACAGACACAGAGACAGAGACAGACACAGACACAGAGACAGACACAGACACAGAGACAGACACAGAGGCAGACACAGAGGCAGACACAGAGGCAGACACAGAGGCAGAGGCAGAAACAGACGCAGAGACAGAGACAGACGCAGAGACAGACGCAGAGACAGACACAGAGACAGACACAGACACAGACACAGACACAGACACAGAGACAGACACAGAGACAGACACAGAGACAGACACAGAGACAGACACAGAGACAGACACAGAGACAGACACAGAGACAGACACAGAGACAGACACAGAGACAGACACAGAGACAGACACAGAGACAGAGACAGAGGCAGACACAGACGCAGAGACAGACGCAGAGGCAGACGCAGAGGCAGAGACAGAGACAGAGGCAGAGACAGAGGCAGAGACAGAGGCAGAGACAGAGGCAGAGACAGAGGCAGAGACAGAGGCAGAGACAGAGGCAGAGACAGAGGCAGAGACAGAGGCAGAGACAGGCGCAGAGACAGACGCAGAGACAGACGCAGAGACAGACGCAGAGACAGACGCAGAGACAGACGCAGAGACAGACGCAGAGACAGACGCAGAGACAGACGCAGAGACAGGCGCAGAGACAGGCGCAGAGACAGGCGCAGAGACAGGCGCAGAGACAGGCGCAGAGACAGGCGCAGAGACAGGCGCAGAGACAGGCGCAGAGACAGGCGCAGAGACAGGCGCAGAGACAGGCGCAGAGACAGACGCAGAGACAGACGCAGAGACAGACGCAGAGACAGACGGAGAGACAGACGGAGAGACAGACACAGAGACAGAGACAGACACAGAGACAGACACAGAGACGGACGCAGAGACAGACGCAGAGACAGACGCAGAGACAGACGCAGAGACAGACGCAGAGACAGACGCAGAGACAGACGCAGAGACAGACGCAGAGACAGACGCAGAGACAGACGCAGAGACAGACGCAGAGACAGACGCAGAGACAGACGCAGAGACAGACGCAGAGACAGACGCAGAGACAGACGAAGAGACAGACGAAGAGACAGACACAGAGACAGACGGAGAGACAGACACAGAGACAGACACAGAGACAGACACAGAGACAGACACAGAGGCAGACACAGAGGCAGAGACAGAGGCAGAGACAGACGCAGAGACAGACACAGAGACACAGAGACAGACGCAGAGACAGACGCAGAGACAGACGCAGAGACAGACACAGAGACAGACGGAGAGACAGACACAGTGACAGACACAGAGACAGACACAGAGACAGACACAGAGACGGACACAGAGACGGACGCAGAGACGGACGCAGAGACGGACGCAGAGACGGACGCAGAGACGGACGCAGAGACGGACGCAGAGACGGACGCAGAGACAGACGCAGAGACAGACGCAGAGACAGACGTAGAGACAGACGCAGAGACAGACGCAGAGACAGACGCAGAGACAGACGCAGAGACAGACGCAGAGACAGACGCAGAGACAGACGCAGGGACAGACGTTGAGACAGAGACAGACACAGACACAGAGACAGACACAGAGACAGAGACAGAGACGGACACAGAGACAGACGCAGAGACAGACGCAGAGACAGACGCAGAGACAGACACAGAGACAGACACAGAGACAGACACAGAGACAGACACAGAGACAGACACAGAGACAGACACAGAGACAGACACAGAGACAGACACAGAGACAGACACAGAGACAGACACAGAGACAGACACAGAGACAGACACAGAGACAGACACAGAGACAGACACAGAGACAGAGACAGAGACAGAGACAGACACAGGGACAGACACAGGGACAGACACAGAGACAGACACAGAGACAGACACAGAGACAGACACAGAGACAGACACAGAGACAGACACAGAGACAGACGCAGAGAGAGACGCAGAGACAGACGCAGACGCAGAGACAGACGCAGAGACAGACGCAGAGACAGACGTAGAGACAGAGACAGACACAGAGACAGACACAGAGACAGACACAGAGACAGACACAGAGACAGACACAGAGACAGACGCAGAGACAGACGCAGAGACAGACGCAGAGACAGACGCAGAGGCAGACGCAGAGGCAGACGCAGAGGCAGACGCAGAGGCAGACGCAGAGGCAGACGCAGAGGCAGACGCAGAGGCAGACGCAGAGGCAGACGCAGAGGCAGACGCAGAGGCAGACGCAGAGACAGACGCAGAGACAGACGCAGAGACAGACGCAGAGACAGACGCAGAGACAGACGAAGAGGCAGAGACAGAGGCAGAGACAGACGCAGAGACAGACGCAGAGACAGACGCAGAGACAGACGCAGAGACAGACGCAGAGACAGACGCAGAGACAGACGCAGAGACAGACGCAGAGACAGACGCAGAGACAGACGCAGAGACAGACGCAGAGACAGACGCAGAGACAGACGCAGAGACAGACGCAGACGCAGACGCAGAGACAGACACAGAGACAGACACAGAGACAGACACAGAGACAGACACAGAGACGTAGAGACAGACGCAGAGACGGACGCAGAGACGGACGCAGAGACGGACGCAGAGACGGACGCAGAGACGGACGCAGAGACGGACGCAGAGACGGACGCAGAGACAGACGGAGAGACAGACGCAGAGACAGACGCAGAGACAGAGACAGAGGCAGAGACAGACGCAGAGACAGACGCAGAGACAGACGCAGAGACAGACGCAGAGACAGACGCAGAGACAGACGCAGAGACAGACGCAGAGACAGACGCAGAGACAGACGCAGAGACAGACGCAGAGACAGACGCAGAGACAGACGCAGAGACAGACGCAGACGCAGACGCAGAGACAGACACAGAGACAGACACAGAGACAGACACAGAGACAGACACAGAGACGTAGAGACAGACGCAGAGACGGACGCAGAGACGGACGCAGAGACGGACGCAGAGACGGACGCAGAGACGGACGCAGAGACGGACGCAGAGACGGACGCAGAGACAGACGGAGAGACAGACGCAGAGACAGAGACAGACACAGACACAGAGACAGACACAGAGACAGAGACAGAGACGGACACAGAGACAGACGCAGAGACAGACGCAGAGACAGACGCAGAGACAGACACAGAGACAGACACAGAGACAGACACAGAGACAGACACAGAGACAGACACAGAGACAGACACAGAGACAGACACAGAGACAGACACAGAGACAGACACAGAGACAGACACAGAGACAGACACAGAGACAGACACAGAGACAGACACAGAGACAGACACAGAGACAGAGACAGAGACAGAGACAGACACAGGGACAGACACAGGGACAGACACAGAGACAGACACAGAGACAGACACAGAGACAGACACAGAGACAGACACAGAGACAGACACAGAGACAGACGCAGAGAGAGACGCAGAGACAGACGCAGACGCAGAGACAGACGCAGAGACAGACGCAGAGACAGACGTAGAGACAGAGACAGACACAGAGACAGACACAGAGACAGACACAGAGACAGACACAGAGACAGACACAGAGACAGACACAGAGACAGACGCAGAGACAGACGCAGAGACAGACGCAGAGACAGACGCAGAGGCAGACGCAGAGGCAGACGCAGAGGCAGACGCAGAGGCAGACGCAGAGGCAGACGCAGAGGCAGACGCAGAGGCAGACGCAGAGGCAGACGCAGAGGCAGACGCAGAGGCAGACGCAGAGACAGACGCAGAGACAGACGCAGAGACAGACGCAGAGACAGACGCAGAGACAGACGAAGAGGCAGAGACAGAGGCAGAGACAGAGACAGAGACAGACGCAGAGGCAGACGCAGAGGCAGACGCAGACGCAGAGACAGACGCAGAGACAGACGCAGAGACAGACGCAGAGACAGACGCAGAGACAGACGCAGAGACAGACGCAGAGACAGAGACAGAGGCAGAGACAGACGCAGAGACAGACGCAGAGACAGACGCAGAGACAGACGCAGAGACAGACGCAGAGACAGACGCAGAGACAGACGCAGAGACAGACGCAGAGACAGACGCAGAGACAGACGCAGAGACAGACGCAGAGACAGACGCAGAGACAGACGCAGAGACAGACGCAGACGCAGACGCAGAGACAGACACAGAGACAGACACAGAGACAGACACAGAGACAGACACAGAGACGTAGAGACAGACGCAGAGACGGACGCAGAGACGGACGCAGAGACGGACGCAGAGACGGACGCAGAGACGGACGCAGAGACGGACGCAGAGACGGACGCAGAGACAGACGGAGAGACAGACGGAGAGACAGACTCAGAGACAGACGCAGAGACAGACGCAGTGACAGACGCAGAGACAGACGCAGAGACAGACGTGACAGACGCAGAGACAGACGCAGAGACAGACACAGACACATACACAGACACAGACACAGAGACTGACAGACACAGAGATAGATACAGAGACAGACACAGAGACAGACACAGACACAGAGACAGAGACAGAGACAGAGACAGACACAGAGACAGACACAGAGACAGACACAGAGACAGACACAGAGACAGACACAGAGACAGACACAGAGACAGACACAGAGACAGACACAGAGACAGACACAGAGACAGACACAGAGACAGACACAGAGACAGACGCAGAGACAGACGCAGAGACAGACGCAGAGACAGACGCAGAGACAGACGCAGAGACAGACGCAGAGACAGACGCAGAGACAGACGCAGAGACAGACACAGAGACAGACACAGAGACAGACACAGAGACAGACACAGAGACAGACGCAGAGACAGACGCAGAGACAGACGCAGAGACAGACGCAGAGACAGACGCAGAGACAGACGCAGAGACAGACAGACACAGAGACAGACACAGAGACAGACACAGAGACAGACACAGAGACAGACACGGAGACAGCCACGGAGGCAGAGACGGACGCAGAGACGGGTGCAGAGACGGACGCAGAGACAGACGTAGAGACAGACGCAGAGACGGACACAGAGACAGACGCAGAGACAGACGCAGAGACAGACGCAGAGACAGACGCAGAGACAGACGCAGAGACAGACGCAGAGACAGACGCAGAGACAGACGCAGAGACAGACGAGACAGACGCAGAGACAGACGCAGAGACAGACGCAGAGACAGAGACAGAGACAGAGACAGACACAGAGACAGACACAGAGAGAGACACAGAGACAGACACAGAGACAGAGACAGAGACGGACACAGAGACGGACACAGAGACGGACACAGAGACGGACACAGAGACAGACACAGAGACAGACACAGACGCAGACACAGACGCAGAGACAGACGTAGAGACAGACACAGAGACAGACACAGAGACAGAGACAGACACAGACACAGACACAGACACAGACACAGAGACAGGCGCAGAGACAGGCGCAGAGACAGACGCAGAGACAGACGCAGAGACAGACGCAGAGACAGACGCAGAGACAGACGCAGAGACAGACGCAGAGACAGACGCAGAGACAGACGCAGAGACAGACGCAGAGACAGAGACAGACACAGAGACAGACACAGACACAGACACAGACACAGAGACAGACGCAGACACAGAGACAGACACAGACACCAAGACAGACGTAGAGACAGAGACAGATGCAGAGACAGACACAGAGACAGAGGCAGAGACAGACACAGAGACAGACGCAGAGACAGACACAGAGACAGACGCAGAGACAGACACAGAGACAGACACAGAGACAGAGGCAGAGACAGACACAGAGACAGACGGAGAGACAGACACAGAGAGACAGACACAGAGAGACACAGACAGAGAGACACAGACAGAGAGACACAGACAGAGAGACACAGACAGAGAGACAGACAGAGAGACAGACAGAGACACAGACAGACACAGACAGTCATGCAGACACAGTCACACACACAGACAGACACAGTCACACAGACAGACAGACACAGTCACACACACATACAGACACAGACATTCACACACACACACACACACAGACAGACAGATAGACACAGCCACACACACACAGACACAGACACACACACTGATACACACACTGATACACACACTTCATACACACACTGATACACACACTGATACAGACACTGACACAGACACTGATACAGACACTGACACAGACACTGACACAGAGACAGAGACAGGCACTGACACAGAGACAGAGACAGACACTGACACAGAGACAGAGACAGACACAGAGACAGAGACAGACACGGAGACAGACACGGAGACAGACACGGAGACAGACACGGAGACAGAGACAGACACAGAGAGACAGACACAGAGAGACAGACACAGAGAGACAGACACAGAGAGACAAACACAGAGAGACAAACACAGAGAGACAAACACAGAGAGACAAACACGGAGACAAACACGGAGACAAACACGGAGACAAACACGGAGACAAACACGGAGACAAACACGGAGACAAACACGGAGACAAACACGGAGACAAACACGGAGACAAACACGGAGACAAACACGGAGACAAACACGGAGACAAACACGGAGACAAACACGGAGACAAACACGGAGACAAACACGGAGACAAACACGGAGACAAACACGGAGACACAGACACACACAATCTCATTTTCTCTCTCTCTTTCTCACACATACCCACAGCATCTTCTATGTAGTTTCTATCTACAAAATTTAATTCACAAGGCATTGAACTGAAAATCATGTTTTTGAAAATGTTTCCTATCTTTCTACTTATTGGTTATTTTCCATTTTCCTATATGTTCAGAGAGTTGCCCATTTGGAGACAGCCAGCAACTTATGTTCGAAGTGGTAACGGTAAACGGAAATGTCCAGCCAAATAACTGTACACACCTTCTACAACTGGTACCATCATTCTGTGAAAAGAAATCTATGAGAGCCCATTGTTGTAAATCCTGTAAACCTAATGGTATGAAACAGATTTTTCTAAATTCTGCACAATTTATCTCTTATCTAAAAATAGGTTTGATTCAAATGTTTATAGTAAATTTATTAGTGGATAGATCATTCTGAAAATTTCCAGTATTAGGGTAAAGACTCTAATTTTTTCAAAAGAGAGAAATGTTTTAATATATATTCTAATGGCCATAAGCTTTGATCCTGTCTCTAGGAGACAACAGTACTATATATATATATATATACACACACACACACAGCGAGATGTGATTTACTTACCCTTCTAGTCTCAGACTAGAACAACCCATCAAAATCATGTCAGCCTTTAAAATGAACATAAAATGATGATGATGATAAAATGTATGTATATATAATAGAATTACGATATATATAGATATCATCACCATTTTACGTCCTTCTCCCATGCTAGCATGGGTTAGACAGGTTGTCCTGTTGTGGGCAATGCCAGGTCGAGTGACCATGTCTTGTCCATACGGGAACTGATTTTGGCTTGATTTCTACAGCTGGATGCCCTTCCTAACACCAACCTCATTTACAGTGAGTACTGGGTGCTCTTTTACCGTGGCGCCTACATGACCACTTTATAGTGTGGACAGGGTACTCTTTTGTCGTGACACCTCCACGAACACTTTGCAGTGGGAGGGGATGTACCCATGGGAAGTCGGGTCTTCTGTATTACTGTGTAACACCAGAGGTCACGCTCCTGTGTCATCGCCTTTGAGAGGTGCAATTGGGCAAGGTCAGCTTTTATCACCTCATCCCAGGTCTTCTTGGATCTCTCCACTCCTTGCCCTACGCCATCTTGTTTTTGTTTGTTACACACAACATACAAAAACAAGATGGTGTAAGACAGAACAAAGGAGGGACACACAAAATAAAAACCTAGTCACTGAGGAGGTTACAGAATGTGTGACGAAAGAGCTTTGACAATATATAAACAACCTTCCGATTATCAAACCAACTAAACAACTGGAAACATAATAAACTGAAGGGAAAACCAACAGGTGCGTGTGTTTTTATTGGCAACATGCCCCCCCCCCAAAAAAAAAAATGTATAACAATATATATATATGAGTAATATATATATATATATATATATATATATATATGTGTGTGTAATCAACGAACCATACTAATCTTTGATTTTATATATATATATACATAGCTGTTTGACAAAAAAGGGATCAATAAAATAAATACCAGACTTGACAAAATAAGTACTGGGGTCAATATAAACAATTAAATGAAGGCAGTAACCCAGAATGGCTGCAATTTAATGACTGAAATCAGTAAAACAGAATACTTAAAGTTAACAAGAATCTGATTCACAGGTTGTATAGTTCCTACCAGCAACATTTACTAAACTACTATACCACTTCCACAGGATCTTTACTCACTGCGACTCTACTCTTTACTGATTATCAAACCCTGAACCTTTATACTTCATTCATCTTCTCCTTTGCCCACTTAATCCTGGAAGGATCGTGGGGGCAGAGTCTTCAAAGCAGTCCTTCCAGCAGTTCCTATCAGAAGCAACTATCTCCAACTGATCCGGCTGGATGACCAAGCAAGACTGTCTAAGCTCATGGATGTTATCCAACTATCTTGCTCGGATCAACCCATGGGTCTCTTGCCAGCTGGTTTTGCCCATAAAATCTGTCCAGCAACTCTTTCCTGACAGGTTCTAACCTCATGCCCATAGTATTGGAGCTGTGATATCTCAATTCGGAGATGTAGCGGCTCTACCTGAAATGATTCTCTGACCTCCAAGTTACATACTTTATCAAGTAACGTTACTCCAAAGACCATTCAGAGCAACCCCATTTCCACCGCTTGTATTGTTAATCGTATTATTTCAGTCATTACCCAAGATTCATGAACATAAAGGTTGGCACGAATACTGAACTGAAGATAGTGAGTTTGGCTTTTATGACTACCTCCCTTCTTCTGATTACTGAATTCTGAAGCTGGCACATTACTGCACCTGCTCCTGCAATTATTCTACTTAATTCAGCCTCTTGCCTTCCATTACTCATGAACATGGCCCCATGATACTTGAACTTCTTTACCTGCTTCGGTGGAGCTCCATTTACATCTAGTGTGCAGTGTGCAGGCTTCCTTGGGAAGACAAGCATCTCAGTTTTCGCAGCATTGATTTTTCATTTCTGCCATGCAGCACTATATTCATTCAACTACATTCTCTTTTCGTTGCAATTCGTTTTTTCCAACTAGGAATCAGTCACGATCCTACAATAGTGAGTCCAGTACTAGCCATGTGCCTTCACAGTCATGACAAAAGGTGGAGGGGCTTTCAATTTTCCCTGCTCTATTAACACCTTATCCACTTTAAAATTTCAACTTTAACTATTTTATATTTCTTTACCTTTAATTCATTTCATCTTTCATATAATTTCAGATGTTCCTGATTCGAGTCCTACCACTTTTCCATGCTTTCTCATCCATATAGCATGTATAATATTTGTTTATCTCTTGTAAACAATGCATAGTTATCTACATATTCAAGTGACTATATATATATATATATATATATATATATATATAGTTATAAATTACAATTTTGTGTATATGTGTGTGTTTGTATGTATATATTTTATGGCTAAGTGTGTATGTAAGTAACTATATATAGTAATATAAATTACATTTTGTGTGTGTATATATATCAGTTCACAATGGTGCTATTACGCTAGTCATATGACAGCTTTCTGTATTACCTGGTTTGCTAATGTATGACTAGCCAGTGTCCTGCTCCATCAGATAATTTAACCAACTCAGCAGTAATCCCTGAAGTGCTAACTGCTTTTCTTGATTTTCATATTCTTAATCATCTTATCTACCATACTGTTGTATGGTAAATAAGGTGATTGGCTCAGCTTGGGGTAGACACTCATTATTCCATGCGTTCTCTTCATTTAGCAAACTTTTATAATATCACTCCCATGTGGTGACTTCTAAGATTGGGTTCTAATCAAGAGAGTGAATGAGACTTTTCCTCAGGAAATGTGGGGAAAACAATGATGGGTGCAACAGCAATTGCGAGAGGTAGCATGTTTTGGAGCTAGCTAATGAAAAGGATTTTATTCATCTTAACATAACTATATGTATCTCATTTCTACATCTTACATCTTTATATATATATCATCATCTCCGTTTAATGTCCATTTTTCCACACTGGCATAGGTTAGACAAGTTATCCTGTTGTGAGCAATGCCAGTCAGGTGACCATGTCTTGGTTTCTACAGCTGGATGCCCTTCCTAGTGCTAACCTCATTTACAGTGAGTGCTGGGTGATTTTTGTTGTGACTCCTACACGATAACTTTACAGTGTGGACTGGGTGATTTTTGCTGTAACACCTACATGACCACTTTACAGTGTGGACTGGGGGCTTTTTGCCGTGATGCCATCACGACCACTTTACAATGTGGGCTTGAGGCTTCAGCCTGTCCTCATGGGAAATGTATGGGAGTGGTTGGTGTGGTGCATACTATTTATATGATTCAGTCTCAGCCTGTGCTTGGGGGAAGTCTGGTCTTATGTAATACTGCGTAACACCAAAAATCTTGATCCTGTATCATCGCCTTTGAGAGATGCAACTAGGCAAGGTAAACTTTTATCACCTTGTCCCAAGTCTTCTTGGGTCTCCCCATTCTATGGCTTCCATTGACTCTAAGTACTCTGCACATTTTCATACAGCTTGTCATCCTTCATACGCAATACATGTCCCTACCAATGCAATCTCCACTCCTACACACTACAGCTGATTCCTCTTATGCTTAGTTTCTCTCTCAGTATGTTTGTGCATTTGCGTTCACGAATATTACTATTACACATCCATCAGAGCATGCAAGCTTCATTCCTTTCCAACCATGGAAAATGTAGAAATTTCAAAAATAGAAAATAACTGTAACCACAATCGATTGCTATAAACAATAGGTTACAAAATCGGGTAAAATGCACCTATAGACAATTTCTGGCTGAGCACTATTAACCGTTGAGCTAAACAGGCTGTGATATATATATATACAGGGTGCGAACGATATTTGTTCGCAAGATTACTGTCTAGGAAAAAATAATACAGTAGTTTTATTTTTTAAGATTCATTTATCAAACTTGGGTCAGTTTGTCTTCATGACTTGTTTTTTCGATCTCACTCGATAAACCCACCATTGGCTTTGATGACGGCCTCAAGGCGGCCTCGGAACCGCTTACTGTCCCTCGACTTATGCCCCTAAAAGCACTTGTGATCCTGGCCTTCAGATCATCTTTCGTATTGCAACTAGATCTGTTGGTGTCTCGTTCCACTGTGCGAAGTCGAGGGGGTTGCAGTCAGGCGAACTGGGAGGCCAGATGTCGGGTGAAGTGTGGTTGACGAAGTTCTCTAACAGCCAGGCTTGGGTCTTTCGCCTGGTATGGCAAGGCGCTGAGTCTTGCTGCCACACGTACGGCCTACCTGCAACTTCCTGGTCAATCCAGGGCTTTACTACCTCGCTCAGAATGCGGATGTAGCCATCGGTGTTCAGCATGAGGCCCGCAGAGAAGAAGTGAGGTGGCATGACGTCACCTTGACTGCTGACGACCCCTAAGACCAATGTTGTTGCTGGAAACTTTGTCTGCATGACTCTGGGCACGTCTTTGGATGAGACAGCAAGCCACCTGTTGTTCTGGGAGATGATCTTCTGGTCTTATTTGTCCTCCCAGCATGGATTCCAAGAAGAACTCCGTGTCTCTTCCATAAATTTGGAGATTCAAAATTATTCATAATCAATTATTCTGAAAATAAATAATGGAAATGTAGTCACTGTTTTAATGAAGACAAGAGTGACAACGGAAGAAAAAAAATTTGCATAAAATTAGCAGTTGAAAATTGCGAACAAATATCGTCCGCACCCTGTATATATATATGTATATATATGTGTGTGTGTGTGTGCAGCTGTTTGTCTCTAACTGACTGTATATATATATATATTGTTATAACCTATATTTTGTGTATATATGTATATAAGTGGCTGATATATACTGTTATAAGTTATGTTTTGTGTATCATCATCATCATAATTTTATGTCCACTTTTCCCTGCTTGCAAGGGTGGGATGGGAACTGATTTTGGCTTGATTTCTACAGCTGGATGCCCTTCCTAACACCAACCTCATTTACAGTGAGTGCTGGGGGCTTTTTTTTTCCGTGGTACCTCCACGTCCACTTTACAGTGTCGGCTGGGTGCTTTTTTGCTGTGGTACCTCCACAACCACTTTGCAGTGGAATGATATGGACCCCAGTCCTATCATCTCATTTCTACAGCTGAGTAAACTGTTGTAATGTGAAATAAAAGACAATCACTTAGCAACATACATACACAAAACATAATTTATAACAGTATATGTCAGCCACTTAGAATAACTATACAAGGACCCAATTTGAACAATAATAATAAAACATACATAAACCAAACAATCCTTCACTTCTTGATAAAAATGCGAAAATAATTAATAAGTGTAATGATAACCACACACCCAGTGAATATGAAAGTAATAGACCACACATAAAGCACATAGAAATAGTAACAGTACAAATATTAATTGGTTCCACTTTTGGCACAAGGCCAGCAATTATCCAGTGTATTACTGGTACTTTATTTTATCGACCCCGCAAGGATGAAAGGCAAAGTTAACCTCAGCGGGATTTGAACTCAGTCCGTAAAGGGACATAACTATGCTGGAAAGCATGGCGTCCGAACCTTTACTGATACTGCCAATCCACCGCCCTTGACAGTACAAATATTAATGACTGTGAGTACAATAATAGTAGCCATAAAAAGAATAATACAATAATAAAGTAAACAACCACTGTAATAACCTAGACAACAAACACATCCAAAGTAGACAAAACTAGACATAAATTTAAGGTGTTTATTAACAATAAAGAACCTAAGCATAATACTCTTAAAGATAACCTGTTAGAACCTAAACCAGATTATCTACCACCAAGAATGTGTAAGTCAACTCACAGGAAATAAATTACATAGCCTCTAATACACCTAAACTGCTTTTTAATATCTTAACAAAAAATTTCCTTCCAGCCCACCATTGTTAAACAATACTTAATAAGAATACTGTAAAAATATCTTACTCTAACACTCCAAATATAGCTAACTACTAATTATCCAGCAATAATAAGAAAATAAAAGAAATGTACTAACATCAAATAATAGAACTAACACAGGTAATCTAGAAGCTAGAGGTGGCTTGACGGACAATATCCAAAACTTTTACACATTGTTCATCACCTGCATTCTAACTGCAATAATAACACAATATCTTGTAGAAACCCTAATACCTGCCCTCTTAATGACAGTTGTCTAACTGATTAGATAGTTTACCAATGTGCTATGTCCACACATACTAATTATATATATATAAATATATATAAATGGGGTCACCTTGAATAGTTTTAAATCTAGATATTATATGCACTGCCACTCTTTTAGAGAGAAAACACTTAGTAGCACAACCTCATTAGCTCCATATATATGGGACCTAAAAAAGGTCAATACTGAGTACTATATTAATTGGAAGATCCTGAAAGTCATCCACTCTTACCAGCCTGGAAGCAAAAGGTGTAACTTGTGCCTTACTGAATGCCTCTATATTTTCAAATCCAGACTAGTAATCCTTAACAAAAAATCTTAGATTCTTTCCACATGACCACATAAATATTCTCAATCTTTCTATTATAGTAAATATTAAACTAAAGGTACTATCTAAACATTAACCATGTAATGGTTTAACATATCTATAGGTAAATTTGATATAACTTCACTAGTTTTAATCAATTATGCAATCTGTTATGCTAAGATACAAATGTGTTTATTTATATATATATATACACGCACGTACGCACGCGCGCACACACACATATTGTAAATTATTTTTTATTTTATATATTTTTATATATATTGTTTATAGATTAATTTTTGACATAATAATGCCTCCCCTCCACTAAAGCCATACTGATTTCTATCTTATTCACTAAGAATTTTCAACCCAATAGCCAAATTTTTTTATAATTTTAATATTATTGTAAAATCAACTTTAACTATAACCCACTAGTCTTAATCCTTATTTTCCTTCAACAAGTTCTAACCCTAAGACTTGATCATCATTATTTTTTTAATGTCTATTTTCCACGCTAGCATGGGTTAGATGGGAGTTGTCCCAATTTGAGGCAATGTTGGTTGGGTGACCGTATCTTGCTTGTATAGGACTATCTGGCAGGTTTTCTATGGCTGGATACCCTTCCTAACACCAACCACATTTACAGTGTGGACTGGGAACTATTTACCGTGTTACCTACAAAGCCACATTACAGCGTGGACTGTGTGTTTTTTTGTCATGACACCTACTTGATCTCATTCTCTCATTAATTTGGACTGGATGTTGTGGTACCAACTTTACAGAGAGAGGGTGGTGTTGGTAGGAGTGGGAGTAGGGGTAGTGGATTGGGCGTGTATATTTGGTTAAGAGGTGCCTACTGACTGTAGGTTTTGCTTTGTACATAGGCAAGGAGGGTCTTCTGTATTACTGTGTAGCACTAAAGATCTCGGTCCAGTGACATTGTCTTAGAGAGGTGCAAGTGTGTAAGGTCGGAATTTTTCAAATCGTCCCAGGTTTTTCTGGGTCTACCTACTCCGTAAATTCCATCAATTTTGATCACCCTGCACTTTTTTATACAGCTGTCGTCTTTCATGCGCATGACCATACCAACGTAGTCTTCTCTCAAGTAAACAGCATCTGATCCCTCTTATTCCTAATTTCTCACTTAGTTCATTTATGTTTTCCTGTTCGCGTATATTACTATTACACATCCAACGGAGCATGCATGCTTCATTCCTTTCCAATCTGCACAGGTCCTCTGCACACAATGCCCATGTCTCACTGCCATGTAGCATTGCTGTTCGTATACAGGCATCATACAATCTGCCTTTCATTTTTAGAGAGAAACCTTTTGTGGCTAACAGCGGTATAAGCTCTCTGAACTTTTTCCATCCCATTCTGACTCTGGCTACTGTACTTTCAGAGCACCCTCCATGACTGCTGATTTTGTCACCCAGGTAACAGAAAGAACCATATGGGCAATAGAAGGAGCTAGTATCCTGTGGGCACTTGCTACTTATTGCACCTGAGCATCGGCCACATAAAAATCTACGTTCTTAGATAGTTTACCTGTGATCCCACTACATCTTTTATGCACCCATAGTTTGCAGTTGGGACATAAAATGGAATTTTTACCTACTCCTTTCCTACACACTGAGCATGGCCATTTCCAAGACGGCACCTGTGCCCTATTTTCCTTTCTACATACTAGAACTTTAGTCTCAGACAAATTAACTTTAAGGCCTTTTGATTCTAGGCCATGCTTCCATGTTTGGAATTTCTTCTCTAGTTCAGCCATCAATTCAGCTATGAGAATTAGATCATCTGCGTATAGAAGTTCCCATGGGCAGCCTGTCTTAAACTCCTCCGTTATAGCCTGAAGGGCAATAATAAATAGGAGGGGGGCTAAGGACAGAGCCTTGATGAACACCAACTTTTACACTAAATTCTTCACTATATTCATTGTTAATTCTAATCTTACTGACTATTTCATTATACATGGCTTGTATAGCTCTCACAAGCCATTCATCTACACCTAGTTTTCTAAGAGCCCACCAGATAATGGAACGGGGGACTCTGTCAAAGGCTTTCTCCAGGTCTACAAAAGTTAAGTAGAGGGGTTTACTTTTAGCTAGGTACTTCTCCTGTAGTTGCCGTACAAGGAAAAGAGTGTCTGTGGTACTTTTACCTGACACAAACCCAAACTGCATTTCATCTAGTTCAATTCGCTCTCTGATTAGTTGCGCTATAACTCTTTCTGTGACCTTCATGACCTGGTCAACTAACTTAATACCTCTATAGTTTCCCCTATCTAGAGCATCACCGTTACCCTTGTAGCAGTTAATGATGATGCTGCTATGCCAGTCTTTTGGTATGACCCCATTCTGTATTACTTGGTTTACTATCCGGCTGATCATAGTATGTCCCACCATTCTAGATGCCTTCAACATCTCAGCAACTATCTCTTCCGAAGGCCGGCTGCCTTGCCTGTCTTCATATCTTTGATTGCCTTACTTATTATACTACCTTTAACTTGCACCGCTGGTCCTTCTACTTAAATACAATAATTGATACATCCTATATAGGAAAAATCATTCTCGTCTTCCTTCTTTCCAATATAACCTAGAAATAATTTCTCCACACACACACACTATGTATTATGCCCACATAAATTGTATACACTTGTACATCTTAAAATGCATATGGGTAGACATGTATGAGTATGTGCCTATACGTGAGTGTATGTATATGTGTGTGAATTATATAAACATACTTTTTAAAATGCTTATGGATGTATTCTTTCTATATATTCTGAAATTACATGCAATATAATTGTATTTTAATGATAATCTGACCTCAATCTTATTAGAATCTATGTCTAAATATCAATTTTAACTTATAAAATTACAGGTAGCAATTAGACCTAAATATACATCCCATAGTAGTTAAAGTAAAGTTTTATATGGCCAAATATTACCTATGTTATAGTGAAATAGAATCATGAAATAATATAATAATAGTTTATACTTTTGGCACAACGCCAGCAAATACCCCCAGTGCATTACTGGTGCTTATTTTATCGACCCTGTAAGGATGATAGGCTAAGCCAACCTTGGCGGGATTTAAATTCAGAACATAAAGGGTCATAACTCTGTACTGCAAAGGATGATGTCTGATGCTCCACCGATACTGCCAATCCATTGCCCTATGGAATAATAAAATGATATAATAAGTTATATCATATAACATTATATAATTGTTTCTACTTTTGGCACAAGGCCAGCAATTACCCAGTGCATTACTGGTACTTTATTTTATCGACCCCGTAAGGATGAAAGGCAAAGTTAACCTCGGCGGGATTTGAACTCAGAATGGCAAGGGCCATAACTCTATCCGTCAAAGCATGGCGTCCGACTCTCTACCGATACTGCCAATGTTTTGCTATATGAGATGTTATGCTGCATTATGATATTTTATTATATATTGTACAAGGTTATATATTGTATATTACATTATGTGATACATGGGAATGTATGTCTATGTGCATATATATATGTATAAATATGTCTATATATATATATATATATATATACACGAGTGTGTGTATATATATATATATATATATATATATATATATATATATATATATACACATATGTGTGTATATATACAAACATATGTTAGCTCATTCGTAGTATTAATTCCACTTATGCTATTCCATCGTAAAAATAAAAATAATTATTTAAAATTATTAAAAACTATAATTAACATAATTGTTTCTACTTTTGGCACAAGGCCAGCAATTATCCCAGTGCATTACTGGTACTTTGTTTTATCGACTCCGTAAGGATGAAAGGCAAAGTTAACCTAGAACATAATACATCATTAAACACGCCCCTAAATAAACAACTCAAACTGTATCTTAATTAATTCTTTAGATAATTCTAAGAATGATTTGGTACACTATAAATCAGGACAATTGTTTGACAAGTGACATTAACTGAATCAACCTGTTTACTGCTGCCTCTTAAATAATTTCCATTCCTGCAAGTCTTAGAATAAATATTATTCTAACCGTATAAGCAAAAATAATTGATAGCATTGTAAATGATTATGTAATGCTTTTTACCTCAACCTATAATTTTGCACATTCCAACTACTCCATGGACAAAATATGTTTTTTTATATTTAATTGTTTGCTTTACGCTCAGTGATTGATATGAAGTCTATTCTTGTTACTATTTGAATTTGGCAAACTTTGTTCCTTCTCACATTTCCTGAAGAAATGCAGTTATATGTATTATGTATGGTGTGAATAATTGATAATTAATGATTTTCATTTGTTTGCAAATGCAAGTAATATTGAAACCGTATTGAAACGGACGTAGAAATTAAAGAATGAATTGGTCTTTTGTTTTTTGAATATATGTATATATATATACACACAATATGTCTGTGATTATGTTATTTACCATGGTTGTATTAACTTAAGATGTATGATTTCAGTTACCTTAATCCATTTATAGTGATCATCATCATCATCATCATCATTTTACATCCGCTTTTCCCTGCTTGCAAGGGTGGGACGGGTCTTATTCAGCACAGCATCTCTCCACTCGTCACGGTCCCTCGTCATCTCCACTGTGAGCTTCAATGATCTGAGGTCTGTTCTCACCACCTCCGCCCATGTTTTTCGTGGTCTACCTCTACCACGTCTTCCTTCAACTGGCATTTCCTGGCACTTCTTCACCCATCGGTCATCCTCCATGCGCATCACATGTCCATACCACCTCAGTCTCCTCTCCCGTACACTACATTCTATCCCTCTCAGACAGTTTCTCTCTCAACACATTTATGCTGGGTCGTTCACGCACATTTACACTGCACATCCAATGGAGCATGCTTGCCTCATTTCTCTCCAGCCGTCGCATATCTTCTGCGGTTGCTGCCCATGTCTCACTACCATGCAGCATCGCGCTCCTCACACATATCTTTCATAATCTCTGTTGCTCTTCCACTATAATGCATAAAATATTTTAATCAGTGTCTGTGGAAACTATTGCTAGCTTGTGTTAGCAAAAATTATTGAATTATGTAATTATAAATAAGTTTCTCATCATTAAGCTGATGTTGGAACAAAACCAAGTTTCTTACATGAAATTATGATGGACTGTATTTAGACATATATATAAACACTTTTAAACAAGCAGTTTTAAAGCTAATGGGGGTTTAGTATCAAAAGGTTTAAATATAAATATACAAAAACCCGCCAGACAGTCCTATGCGAGCAAGACAACCACTCTTGCCTCAAGTGGGAAAACCCCCGTCCAAACCCATGCAAGCGTGGAACACGGACGCTAAACCTGATGATGATGATGATGATGATGAAACTATAAGTACTATTGGTTACATTGTTCTTCAATTAAATTCCTTACATGAGTCTGTAATCAACTATATCCACCTTTCTTTTACCTTATTCAATATGTGTGACACGATCCATTTTTATCCATTGTTTCCACTTTCTCACATTTATATTTCACATCAACAAAATACATTGTGTTTGACAACGTACTTATCTATTTTTATATAAATTAAATTTTTGCAATTTTTCTGTGTACATCTTCCACAAATCTTGCCACCATAATGATATTTGTGGGACACATTTTTTAAACCCTACAAAAAGTAGTGCCCCAGCATGACTGCTGTCTAGTGACTGAAACAAGTAAATATATATGTATTTCAGAAGATCTCGTAAAAGGGTGAAAGCAGCGATTCTTTGCTTAAACTTTAATCTGTACATATAATATCGATATATATATATGTACAGAAGTATCTACCAAGCACTTGTCCACTCAACCTTTTCTCATTAAAACTACAACCAGAACTTACTTCACTCATGACCTTTTCATACCTGATAAATATTTTCGCAATCCTTTGGTGTGTGTATCTCAAGCATGTTCAGCTTTATAATATACAACAATATTGTAAAGAAAGCAATGTAGGTCAGTGTGGCCTACACTCATATATGCTCATAGTGAGCGTAAGGGCGAGGTGAGCATGTCACTAAAGTAGGTTAGCCAGGCAAGTGGATCACTGGCACCAGAAGGAAATAAGCACAATAAGCAACATATTTAACATATGAAGAATTCTCCTGAATGTTGAGTTATCATTACCCACAGTTTGAGAAGCACTGAGCTAAACTGTATAAACCTCAAGAGCCATGATGGGCTGAAATGTTAGGGGATCTTCCAATTTTAAAAATTAACCCAAATCAAACAGAATGAATATTTATATAGGGTTTTAGGACTGACCTACATTTTAGGCCACACTGACCTACATTGCTTTCTTTACAATATTGTTGTATATTATAAAGCTGAACATGCTTGAGATACACACACCAAAGGATTGCGAAAATATTTATCAGGTATGAAAAGGTCATGAGTGAAGTAAGTTCTGATTGTAGTTTTAATGAGAAAAGTGATGAAGTTTGTTTGGTCTTGAATTAGTAAGGGTTTTTAAATATTCTAATTTGACACAGTTTCCAAATTCTGATGATTTAATGATGTTGCTAATTAATAGAGCAATATATTGAGTTTAATAATTCAGTCCCAGAAATGTTTTAGATGTATGTTTAGCTTTTCAGGTTTTACTGATTAGAATGAAATGGTTAAGGCTAAAATTCAGTCATATAGTAGATGTTGGGATTAGACTAATTGGCTGTTCATTTGCATATTTCATATTTGAAAGTCACAAATATAAGATTGACAACTACATAAGAGCAATTACATGACATCTTCATTTGTTTCATTAACTAATTAATTAAAGCTAATCATCATTAAAAAAAATGTTTTTTTATAAATAAACCTAATAAAACCATATGTATATTATATGAATCTAAAATAAAATTGAACATGTGTGTTCACGTGTGTATGCATATATGTATTTTAAATACATCTAATAAAAGAACTTGTAAGTTAGAGGCATCAGCGTGTTTTTACAATGAAAAGAAGTCTAAGTTGGGTATATAAATGGTGAGCATCGCTGTACAATTTGTTTCTGTTTCCAAGGTTTGTATACACAACCTATTAGACAATTTTTCATAGTAAAAAAAATATATTGATGCTTCTTATAAATTCAGTTCTTATGTTTCTAAAAATAAATTGTTTAATAAAGCAATGCTAATAAAATATTCTATGGCAGTTATTTATTACTTAAATCTGTTTGAAGAAATGTTTTAATAAGTTGTTCACACACGCACACACACACACACGTATGTATTTTTTTCATGCGGTTCGGCCAACCAACCAATGGCCATTTTTCTTTTATATTATATATAGATATAATATACGAATAAAAGACCAGTTATATGATGCCTGTGTGACATGCACAATGCTGCACGGTAGTGAGGCATGGGCAGCAACTGCAGAGGATATGCGACGGCTGGAGAGAAATGAAGCAAGCATGCTCTGATGGATGTGCAATGTCAATGTGCGTGAATGAC
>OZ024740.1:146970079-146975079 GCA_964016885.1 Eledone cirrhosa | reverse complement strand
TTACTTTCGAGACAGTACTTCTTGATACACCAAACATTTCGGCTGTTTTCGTTACGCTAGCGCCTGCCATACGAGCACCAACAATTTGACCTCTTTGAAAGTCCGATAGATCTGTCATTTTAATGAATTTTAATTACCTTTTTCTGATGATATCTGAAAAGAAACAGCAATTTTAACAAAACATATTAAGCAACACTAATAATAAATAAAACAAAACAAATAAACAAGCTTTTGACGGTTTTATAGATATTTCAAAATTATGATGCTAGGTGTTTCCATTATGTTCTCCAACCCCTGTGTATATATATATATATGTAGATCCCGGGTTAAATCGGGGATAACCACAGTAAGTAAGGTACTCAATACATAGCAGAGTAAAAGTAATTTAATATAGAAATGGCTTCTACAGGACTAGAACTGTTTCATTCGGAGGAAATCATCAGGATTTCCTCCGAATGAAACAGTTCTAGTCCTGTAGAAGCCATTTCTATATTTTATATATATATATATATATATATATATATATATTTATAAGCGGTTACACAACAGTTAGTTCACCATACCGAGAACAATTGTTTCACCTTAGCGGATCCTCAATGCGTTAGGACTTAGAATAACAGTAGCCACCAACCCCTCTAGCGTAGATTTCTTAAACATTAATTTAGACCTTCGCACACACACCCACAGACCCTTCCATAAGCTAAACGAGAAACTCAATTACATTCACAAGGACTCATGCCACCCTCCCACTGTTTTTAGAAACTTCGTTAAGAATATCAGTACTAGAATCTCAAACCTCTCCTCTAATATGGCTATCTTTGACAAGGCGGCACCCTGCTATAACACGGCGTTGGCTAACAACGGCTTCTCACAACCTATCACCTACTCTCCCACTAGCAACAACACCATTAAGAAAAGTAAGCGCAACAATAGACAAACTATCTGGTTCTCTCCTCCCTTCTCACTCAACGTTAAAACCAATGTAGGAAAAATATTTCTAGCCCTCTTAGATAGACACTTCCCCATAGGTCATAAATACCGCTCCATCTTTAACCGACACAAAGTTAAACTAGGATACTCCTGCGCTAAGAACATGAAGACCCACATCACCAACAGCCCTAGGAGCAACACCCCACCAGGGTGCTCTTGCCGTAAGCCCGAAGCTTTCCCCCTTCAACAGCAATGTAACACACCAGCTATAATTTATGAAGCTGTGGTCACTTCCAACCGACCAAACGAACCACAGGAGGTCAAATCCTATGTGGGCATGATGGAGGGCCGATTTAAGGAACGTTTCCTGAACCACCAGTCTGCCTTCAGGTACCCGGACAGACGTTCATCCTCGAAACTCGCGAGCCACGTATGGTCCCTCAAGGACTCAAGTATAGACTACTCCATCCAATGGAAGCCATCACTAAGTCCAAGCCATATGCAAGGGGAAATTCGACGTGTGGCTTATGTATTGACGAGCGAATAACTATTCTAAAGAGATTACGCAATAGTGATTGCCTAAACACGAGAAATGAATTCTTCACACGTTGTCCACACGTCGCCAAACACCTATTGCATAACTACAAAGCTCCGGACTGATTCCTTGTAATTTTATTTTCAACTAAAAATTTTCGGACTTTCGCAGTTATCTCCCTTACACCTCTCGCACGCATTCTAGTATTGCCTGTGTGAGGTGACCGGGTTCCTGCGCATGCGCGTTCGTACGGTTGTCCTTCCTGTTCCTATAACCATGCCCATTACGATCCGCTAAGGTGAAACAATTGTTCTAGGTATGGTGAACTAACTGTTGTGTAACCACTTCTACCTAACTCGTCCCATGGACTGAGTGCTCTACCACTACGGATATTACCTTCCAGTGTTCCACCACTATATATAGGAACCAGTAAGACCCCGACGGCTGAGGTCAAGCCGTTTGAGTACTTTGGTGCGTTATGGTCCACCTGGTTCCTTACCACATTTCCTTCGTTATATATATATATATATATATAAGGCAAACAGAAATAACAACACAATTGGTACAGTATATGGAAGGATATATTAGATTAACGCTTGAAATAGCAGGAAGAGGGTCTTAACGCTTCGGACGTTAGTCCTTCATCAGAAGGAAGAAGGAGAAATAAGATAGATTGAAGGGACAGGTGAGGGTGGAATTGGAAAAAATGTCTTTAGATAAAAATAACAGGTCCATTCATGTTGACATCTCTTGGAAAACTGTTGATGCTGGCGTTATATATATCGAATGTAGAAAAGTAACACATGAGTTGATATATATAAAAACAAATAGTAGAAAGGAAAAAGATTTTTTCAGCATTATATGCATTGTCAATTGCGGATATGCATAATATTGTTAAGTTGCATATTTATACAAATAGTAATAATAATAATAATAATAATAATAAAAATAATAATAAGGGGAAGAAAAATTGATTTTCACATACATATTTAGAGAGAAGAATTCATTTTTCTGTCGTGTCTCTCCTTCTTTCTCTGTTATTATTATTATTATTATTTGTATAAATATGCAACTTAACAATATTATGCATATCCACAATTGACAATGCATATAATGCTGAAACTGGTATATTAAATGCGGAAATATCCACTTTGTAAATAAATTAATGTTTTGATATTACACTGAAAGAATCTCTTCAGCATTTTCTACTGAAAAATCTTTTTCCTTTCTACTATTTGTTTATATAAATATATATATATTTATATATATATATATTTTATATATATATATATTTATATATATATATATATATATATATATATATATATATATATAATAAAGTATGAATTCCTACGTGTAAAAAATACATATAGGGAAACAAGTATTATCCAACCCTATGCCAATGTGGTTCTATGGCGGGTTAATAAATTAACAAGCCAGAACATATAAAATCAAGGTCTAGCAAATAGAGAAAAAGTTTTAAAATAGAATTTAAAAAATTCGCTGTACTTACTATATGTGCCTTTAACGCGGTTTCAAGCTCCAGAATAGAGATAAAATTTGGGCTGTTTGGACTGCTGCTATTTCTAGTGGCAGGACATTGACCTGACGACCCTGCCTTTTGTCTTTGCACACGGCACCAGACAGAATTATTTCTTTCATCATTCGCTCTCATTTGGGAATGGTTTTGTATGGCGTCAGTTTGTGATTTGAACTCGGGAATTTTATATTCTCCGAGGGAGAAGAGCCTTCTGAAGATAGCTCCCTTCTCAATGGAAGTCCGCTTGGATTTTCCGTTTATTCTGGAGCTTGAAACCGCGGTAAAGGCACATATAGTAAGTACAGCGAATTTTTTTTAATTTATTTTAAAACTTTTTCTCTATTTGCTAGACCTTGATTTTATATATATATATATATATATATATATATATATACTAGCAACAGTACCCAGTGTTGCCTGGGTAGGTAAAATAATATCTGCTTTGATGAAAAGGTGTTGATCTTAGCGACTGCTTCTCGATGACTCATCTATGGCCACACACAGGTCATGTTGGAGTGGGTGGTGATGACCTCTCTCACTGAGAAACGCGAGTGACTGACGAAGGGGCATGGTGGGGGAGGGAGGTAATGACCTCTAGCACTAAACCAAATTTCCTCACGCTACTTGATTGAAAACCGATGAATTCTCAAATACACAACTAAAAGCTCAGACGTCGTCAGTGGCCATCATTTTGCCTTTGACCATCTATAATATGTGCAATGATAGGTTCTATCGTAATATAAAAGTTGAACCAAATAAATTGATTTATGTGTGAGGTGGAGCCGAAGTTTCGAATTTGAACGAAATCGATTGAAAAATGTGGGAGCTAGAGCCGAAATTTGAGCGAAAAGGTGTATTTTCAAATATTTAAGCGGCTGCCACGCCGTTCCTGAACAAAAAATCCAAAATGTAAAGCCACTTTAAGATCAGATCCAGCGTAGTGTAAAATTTGAACAAAGTAGGTTGATTAATGTGGGAGCTAGAGCCGAAAAAGTGGAAATTTGAGTCTAAAAGTGGTAAAGTGGTATTTTGAATATTTAAGCGGCTGCCACGCCGTCCCTGAAGAACAAATGCAAAATATAAAGCCATTAGAGGATGTGGAATCATAAATTCTATTTTGCTTTAAAATTTGAACGAAATCGGTGGCAAAATGTGTAGCTAGAGCCAAAAATCTTATTTTACGATACCTAAAAAAAGGTGACCGCCCTATCGATTTTTATCTGCAGAATGACACCGGAATAATAAAAAAAAAAAAACGATACGCTGATATATAGAAAACACTCCCGGTGACTAATCTATGAGCCTGTAAAGTTTCATGAAAATCGGTCGTAAGATGTAGGCCCCTATAGGTAATACACAGACACACATGCGCATACTTAATTTTATATATATAAAGATATATATTTATATATATATATATATATATATATATATATATATATATATATATATATATATATATATATTTATATATATATATATATAAATATATATATATAAAGAGTGAGAAATGAAATTTCATTTCATTTTTTCCATTTATACATATATATATATATATATATATATATATATATATATATATATAAAATATATATATATATATATATATATATATATTATATATATATATATATATATATATATATATATATATATATATATATATATATTTATATATATATATTTATATATATATATATATATTTATATATATTTATATATATATATATATTTATATATATATATTTATATATATATATATATATATATATATATATATATATATATATATATATATATATATATTTATATATAATAATGAAATGACAGGAGGCTGGATTTGTGTAAATCCTTGAAAGGTTTATTATACTATGATCATTTCAATGACCACCGGGTTCCGTATGAATCCGGTGATATCATCAGGTATTCGAAATATAATACGTGAATGTAATAGATTAAATCCATGGCCCTCGATTTTCAGCCCCATGGATTTTA
>OZ024740.1:146960079-146962579 GCA_964016885.1 Eledone cirrhosa | reverse complement strand
GATAGATATATTATATTATATTATATATATATATATATATATATATATATATATATATATATATATATATATATATATATACATATATATACACGCACACATACATACATACACACATACACACATACACACACACACGTACAAATAAATAATCAAAATACTAAAGATGTATGTACACATGAGCCTGTCTGCAAATGCGCCCGTACACAGCCCTATGTGAGAACATAAAAACCTATTGGGTAAGTAAGGACAAAAGGGGAGTAAAATTGAAAAAATAAACACAATTATTAAGAATAGGTAAGGGAAGAAAGTGTTGTAAAAAGTTTGCGATGAGAACTGGATAAGAGTATCTGGTTAAAGAGTGAAACTGAGTAAAGGATAAAGGTGGTGGGTGTGTATGTGTAAAGGGTTGTTTCGCTCGTTGTTTCCTCACTCTCACGTTCATATTTCTTATATTTTGTTTTCAAATCCATATTTAATAAAACCATCATGTTTTATTCATTCTGACGACTGAAAACTGATATATCTGCTTTCAAGAAACCACTGGTAAATGAAATAATTATCTTATGTTGTTTATTACATAACTATATTTATATATATTTATATATATATATATATATATATATATATATATATATATATATATATATATATATATATATATATATATATATATATATATATATATATATATTATACAATATATTAATAAATGGAAACTATATTTATAAAACCATATTTATTTTATTATATTCAAGGGCAACCAAGGCAAATTATGGTGCGCTTTCATTAGATAAAATACAGATTTGTTGTCTTTTTCAGGTTGTCTTTTTTCCGGGCATGTCAATATTTATTTATAAAACAAATCTGTATTTTATCTGATGAAAGCGCACCATAATTTGCCTTGGTTGCCCTTGAAATATATATAATAAAATAAATATGGTTTTATAAATATAGTTTCCATTTATTAATATATTGTGTATTTACTCCACTAACTTGTTGAGTGCTTTATATCAGTTATAAAAAATTTTAAGCTTGTTGAATCCCAACAAATTAAATATAACCTCTGCATATATATTTATATATACTTATGTATATATATATATATATTTATATATACTTATGTATATATATATATATATATTTATATATATATTTATATATATTTATGTATATATATATATATATATATATATATATATATATATATATATATATATATATATAACGAAGGAAATGTGGTAAGGAACCAGGTGGACCATAACGCACCAAAGTACTCAATACTTGAGGTAGTAGAGTGGGTATTAGGAACCAGTAAGACCCCCGACAGCTGAGCTCAAGCCGTTTCGACGGCTAATTCTGGAATTAGCCGTCGAAACGGCTTTAGCTCAGCTGTCGGGGTCTTACTGGTTCCTAATATATATATATATATATATTTCGTTTCTGAATTTGTTTAACAAGATTCTTTATCTGAAAACGTGTGTTGAAACCGATATTATTATACTTTGGGAGGGTCATGTTGCCAATAAGAAACACACGCACCAGTTGCTTTCACTTCAATTTATTATAATAAATTTATAAATTTAGGAATTTATAAATTTCCGGTTGGTTGGTTGGTTCCACAACCAGATGGTTGTTTATATATTGTCAAAGTTCTTTCGTCACACATTCTGTGACCTCTTCAGTGACTGGGGATTCTTTTCTTTGTTTTTTGTGCCTCTCCTTTGTTCTGTCCTACGCCCAGTCACTGAAGAGGTCACAGAATGTGTGACGAAAGAACTTTGACAATATATAAACAACCATCTGGTTGTGGAACCAATCAACCAACCGGAAATTTATAAATTCCTAAATTTATAAATTTATTATAAATTGAAGTGAAAGCAACTGGTGCGTGTGTTTCTAATTGGCAATATGACTTTCCCAAAGTATCACAATATATATATATATATATATATATATATATATATATATATATATATATATATATATATATATATATATATATATATATATATATATATATATATTTATATCCACTTTGTAAATAAATTAATGTTTTGATATTACATTGAAAGACGGACGGAGTCCTTGATGGCCCTCACACACAGGCTGTAAATGGAACAAGCAATACTCCTCCCAACAAGAGGCGAAAATGTCCTGGACCTCTGTTTTACAAACAACGAAGTGCTCATCCACAATGTAATGGTGACACCAACAATTCTCTCGGATCATAACTTAGTAGAACTAATGATATGTGGTCCGAGAGAACCAACAGAGACAAAACCATCAAGAAGCACCGGGACGTTATCCATCCTTAACTTCTACAAGGCTAACTGGAAAAAGATCAAGCGAGAAATCCGGAGCAAATATGGAGTGAAAACACCACCATACAAGACACCAACACACAATTTCAACACTTCATGACAACGATACAAACTATATGCCAAAAGTTTGTCCCGGAGAAAAAGGCCAACAGACACAAAAATCTTATTCCCAGAGA
>OZ024740.1:146865079-146955079 GCA_964016885.1 Eledone cirrhosa | reverse complement strand
TATAGAGGTTGGTGCACTTTTAGGCTATGGCCAGCCTCACGAACCTGTAACATATCCTGAACAAGCAATGCCTGTGCTTTGTAGGTTTTTTAAGTGGGGAAAGGCCTTGCACTCGACCAATCCCACTCTCTGAGCATCGAAAACACTACCCGAAAAGGAGAACAAGTCAACATCATCGGATGCTTCCGAAGCCGCAGGTTTTTTTTTTTTTTCAGAGTTTCCCTCACCTAGAAAGGTGTTGTGACAACAACTGGGGGCCTTTCACTCCCAGGTAAAAAAAAAAAGTACTATTTGGATGGCTGTTGACTCTGCTGAGTTCCTCTGCGGTTTGCCGGATCTTGTATTTCATCCCGCAGGGTGTCCAAATATCACTCCCCTCACCAAGCAAGCTTGGTTGGGTTGCCAGTTTAGTCGCCCACGACCCAACTACGAGACAGGTTGTACTGGGTTACATGTTACCAGTAGCACTCGAGAGCGACCTGACATATGCATACATACATATATATATGTGTGTGTGTGTGTGTGTGTGTGCGTGCGTGTATATATATATATATATATATATATATATATATATGTCCCAAGGCTCTGATACCATCAACACTATAAACACAGAGCTGGCATATCTAAGAACTGACTAACTGCCTGATGAGGTCATAGCCATTCAATGGCTATCATCGAAATATATATAGCAGTAAATAAAGGATTATGTGTTCATGCAATTGACTTATGTTTCGTCACTATATATATATTTTTCTCACTCGCTTTACGCGTTTCAATTGTCCTAATAACTTATTTTAGTTATTGTCGCACCAACGTGAGGTATATGATTTTTAATGCGATGAAATACCAATGATCGTTGGCAAATCACTGATGAGGGACTCATTTTATAACATGTAATCCATGTGCAACCATGCAGTATTCTTCTCCCCATATTTTTCACATATATTTACCTAAACTGCGATTCTGTGTTTCTCTCTTTCTCTCTTACTGCTCCCTCGTTCTCTCTGTTTCTCTTACTTTCTTTCGTCCCCTCTGTCATGTCAGTTAACACTTTCTCTCTACTGACCTCTTCCTCGCACTTCCACTCATTCACTCTCTGTTTCTCCCCTTCTCACTTAGCCCCGTCCGCTACGAACCCGATTTTCCTTCTTTCTTACATCGGATTCACTAGCAGAAGGTCTGTTTCTTACTCGCACATGTATTCACCCAGCTTATACTGACAGGATAACCATGTTGCTTGTGTTTCTTTCTATCTTCGGTTAGCTTTCCCCTGTGTTGTTTACTTGTCTCACTCGCTTTACGCGTTTCCATTGTCCTAATAACTTATTTTAGTTATTGTCGCACCAACGTGAGGTATATGATTTTTAATGCGATGAAATACCAATGATCGTTGGCAAATCACTGATGAGGGACTCATTTTATAACATGTAATCCATGTGCAACCATGCAGTATTCTTCTCCCCATATTTTTCACATATATATATATATATACTCGCAGAATGGCCCGGCGTTGCTCCGGCTTCTAACCATAGATTGGCATGTTTATCCCTCCTTTCTGAAACAGTACAGAGAAGTACGGAATACCTCGGCCTGGGGATGGTTTCTACATTTTGTGCTTAGGCAAATAATTTTCCATTAAGATTTTTCAAAAGCATGCAATTGCGTTCTCTCTCTTTTTTGTTGTTGTTTTGCTGCTGTTAGTGTGATAGCAGCCGTTGGTCGTACTACTAACACAGTCTCGTCCTTCTTCCGCCAATCGTGTATATCCCCTTCTGTCTCGTCTACCTAAACAATAATTGTAGCACCTGCTTGTACACAATGTTCCTTGTTCTTCTGTGTCAGGCATATGCAAAGAGATTTGTCTTGCTTCCCACTCTTGAGCAGCCAACGTATAGTTCCCCGTGTGAAAAACATGACTTCCAAAAGAAGACCAGCAACAGCTAGGGTCTGACCCAGGGATTTGTTGATAGACATTGCAAAGCTGACACGGTTCGGCGAATGGTTCGTTGGTTGTCTGTTTCAAGTGCTCTTCTGGTGGCAGTACGTTCAGCATCTTGCGACCGTCGAATAGCAGATTCCACTGACGATTCGTTTACTTGCCTTGTTCTTTTTCTTGCCGCTTTCGCAGTATTTCGGCTAATGGAGTATCTCTTCCTTCGAGGCATGACCTAAAAGCAGGACGAAGTTCACTAAGACTAACTGGTAGAGTAAGGAGTAAACTCGTCAAAGATGCATGTGATTTCCGAACCATTGACTATGTAATTGCTGGCCTTGTGCCAAAAGTAGAGGGACTTTTTGGGTCGCATATCGGCAGTAACAATGACGATAAGCCGTCTGTGCTTTCGTGAAATAAATACGTTTGTTTATATTTTGTTTTTGTGTATGCAAAACTATCTGTACACGAATATATAATTATATATATATATATATATATATTAAAATAACAGATTAAAGTTTAAGCAAAGAATCGCTGCTTCCACCCTTAACGGGATCTTTTGAAACTAAAAAATCAATCTGTGAACCGAAGGAAAACATGAAGACGATACTTTGGTTCGTGAAGATGTTCCCTGGCAATGAACGGAAAATAGCGAAGATAATACGTCAGCAATGATAACAATGTTTTCATAATGTCGTAATGCAGACAGCTAGACATACAAACAGATATTATAAGGGCGCGACGTTATAGCTATGTATCTATCTAAAAATACAGGCTAAGAAAGAGAGAGAGAGATCGCTAACCGGCCCCTAATACCCCTTTAACAACAGAAAATTGAAAAATAAAAGCTGCAGTTAATACCTTTAGACCGCAAGGAATATATAAATGCAAGTTTAAAGTCAATCGAAGTAGAAATGTGTATTTGTATAGACTTTGCAAAAATTAGGACACACATACACACAGACAATTTCAGTTTTATATATATATATATATATATATATATATATATATATATATATATATATATATATATATAAATGAAAGGTATAGAGATTGTTTTAGCAAGAAGCTAACGGCATTCTATAACATATATGCGACTATAACGTCAAGATGGGAAAAGTAGTTAACGAAAGATTTAGGAAAAATAACTCAAACTCATCTCAAAAGAGAATCAGGATATAAATTCATCCACAGAATTTAGTAAAATCCAGGGAAAAATCTATAGACCTTTAACTCATGATAAAATACAGTTTGAAACACTTATCCTTCAATTTGGAATAACATCAAATGCTCTGTATAGTCTTAAAAGACTATTTCATGAAAACTTTCAGTGGAGATGGTCACGGTTGGATTTCATTCATCAGCAGAGCTCAACAGAAACCAGGGCTCTCACAGTAGTATAATCCGAAAAAGGGAATTCTAAAACTGGCTAGTTCGCCTTCATGTGTATTCATGAAAAAGCACATGAGGAAAAAACGGGGCTAGTGACGTCAGGATGGAAGTGAATGTTTATTTACAAGAAATAGCAGTCAAATACATTCTGAAAAAAACTCTACAAAGGAGTTCAGCAAAATAGCAATAATTATCACAGTTTTTATGAAAAAAAAAACCGGGATTAGTCACAGATAGTTTAAGCACTCTAGGAAAAGAATCCGAGTATAAATATAAATGAAAGGTATAGAGATTGTTTTAGCAAGAAGCTAACGGCATTCTATAACATATATGCGACTATAACGTCAAGATGGGAAAAGTAGTTAACGAAAGATTTAGGAAAAATAACTCAAACTCATCTCAAAAGAGAATCAGGATATAAATTCATCCACAGAATTTAGTAAAATCCAGGGAAAAATCTATAGACCTTTAACTCATGATAAAATACAGTTTGAAACACTTATCCTTCAATTTGGAATAACATCAAATGCTCTGTATAGTCTTAAAAGACTATTTCATGAAAACTTTCAGTGGAGATGGTCACGGTTGGATTTCATTCATCAGCAGAGCTCAACAGAAACCAGGGCTCTCACAGTAGTATAATCCGAAAAAGGGAATTCTAAAACTGGCTAGTTCGCCTTCATGTGTATTCATGAAAAAGCACATGAGGAAAAAACGGGGCTAGTGACGTCAGGATGGAAGTGAATGTTTATTTACAAGAAATAGCAGTCAAATACATTCTGAAAAAAAACTCTACAAAGGAGTTCAGCAAAATAGCAATAATTATCACAGTTTTTATGAAAAAAACCGGGATTAGTCACAGATAGTTTAAGCACTCTAGGAAAAGAATCCGAGTATAAATATAAATGAAAGGTATAGAGATTGTTTTAGCAAGAAGCTAACGGCATTCTATAACATATATGCGACTATAACGTCAAGATGGGAAAAGTAGTTAACGAAAGATTTAGGAAAAATAACTCAAACTCATCTCAAAAGAGAATCAGGATATAAATTCATCCACAGAATTTAGTAAAATCCAGGGAAAAATCTATAGACCTTTAACTCATGATAAAATACAGTTTGAAACACTTATCCTTCAATTTGGAATAACATCAAATGCTCTGTATAGTCTTAAAAGACTATTTCATGAAAACTTTCAGTGGAGATGGTCACGGTTGGATTTCATTCATCAGCAGAGCTCAACAGAAACCAGGGCTCTCACAGTAGTATAATCCGAAAAAGGGAATTCTAAAACTGGCTAGTTCGCCTTCATGTGTATTCATGAAAAAGCACATGAGGAAAAAACGGGGCTAGTGACGTCAGGATGGAAGTGAATGTTTATTTACAAGAAATAGCAGTCAAATACATTCTGAAAAAAACTCTACAAAGGAGTTCAGCAAAATAGCAATAATTATCACAGTTTTTATGAAAAAAACCGGGATTAGTCACAGATAGTTTAAGCACTCTAGGAAAAGAATCCGAGTATAAATATAAATGAAAGGTATAGAGATTGTTTTAGCAAGAAGCTAACGGCATTCTATAACATATATGCGACTATAACGTCAAGATGGGAAAAGTAGTTAACGAAAGATTTAGGAAAAATAACTCAAACTCATCTCAAAAGAGAATCAGGATATAAATTCATCCACAGAATTTAGTAAAATCCAGGGAAAAATCTATAGACCTTTAACTCATGATAAAATACAGTTTGAAACACTTATCCTTCAATATATATATATACACACACATATATGGTTTTCATCAGGGCAGGCAAAAATATATAGTTTTTCGCCTGTCTTATTGGGAGAGTATGGTCCTGATGAGACCATTTAAGTTCGAAATGCATAGACAATTATCCCCCTTGCTTCTGCTGGATTCCGCTAGACGGCGCTAGCCGTCAACCATCTATTCATAGCTGAGGCTTTCAAAATGTTTATTTATTAAACATACCGTATATCTTTAGATATACGAAATTCACATTCATGTCGAAGCTAAGTTGTAAATATAGATATTTATACATAAAGTTCAAGGAAACGACAAAACAGAGATACAAAATGTCTTATTAGTTTCACACTTTATATGAAAAGGGAGAAAGAAAGGTCGACATTTTATGCGCAAGACATGGCCATCCAACCTAAACGACACTATATAGAGGGTAGACGCTAACGATTGAATGTAGGGTTATTAATTAATCAATTCCTTTTAATTATGAGGGGGGTTTTTTTTTCATTTATTTCAAGTCTTCTGTATTCTGAAAACAGCGTATTAAATGTATAGCTCATAGTATTTAACATGATCAAATATAAAAAAAAAAAAAACAGACACACGTGCACACATATGTACACTGTATACATATACACACACATTTATACAAAACACACACACACATGTATGTGTGTGTGTGTGTTCACCAGCAAACGTATGTTTTGAATTAATTTTGGTAACTTTTATAGCAGCTTATTTTATCGATCTCTTTAAAAGAAAAATAAATTCCATTTTACGGGACACATACATATATAAATATGGCATAAAACCTATTAAAAACAACATCAAATCTCCCTCACACAACACAGTTTTGTAAAATGCTGTGAGCACAGTGAAATACTTTTTTCTGGTGTCTTAGGCAATGCTAGTTGTAGCAACGAAATCTTCCTCAAACCGTAGATACATTTAATGTGTCAGAAAATGAGAGAAATAGCAAATAAATATACCATTAATCACATATTCTAGTCTTGGTCAAATCTACTTTAAAATGTGTATATTAACTTACAGAACTGTAATCTACACACTTTAATAAGTTTTTCTATAAAATTGCAATTAAATATACGAATTATTAAGAAAGTTATGAGCAAAATTAGTGATGTCACTATTTTCGAAAACCCAGGCAAGTATCACGGTCAAAGGGAGGTAAATATGAAACGTTAAACCCTGCGTATGGACTTTGTCAATAACAATGGTAGAAACAGCAGTGAAACATTGAAATTTATATAAAAGAAAATGTTAGACACAACAGCCAAATCCCTTTCAAATAACATATCTTATACTTTAGAATGGTGGAAATAGAACAGAAATTTCCCTTTTAGTTATTTTAATGTTGAACCAAGAAAAAATATTTCAATCTACTTTCAATCAAACGTTATATATATATATATATATATATATATATATATATATATATAAAACATGAGAAGAAAGAAGAATGCTGCGTGGTTTGCACATGGGTTACATATGATAAAAATAGTCCCTTGTCAGTGATTTTCCAACCATCATTAAAAATCAGATACCTCAGGTTGGTGCGAGCAATAACTAAAAAATGTTATTGGGACCAGTAATTTGCGTAAAGCGAGGGGGACAAGTAAACAACATAGAAGGATAAAAGCAAACCGAAGATAGGAAAATAAACAAGCAACATGGTTGTCCGGTCAGCATAAGTTGGGTTGATTTCATGAGCGAAAGAGGTACAGACCGTGTCGATGTAAGCAAGAAGAGACCCACACAAGCCAAACGGGAGGAAGTGAGAAGGGGAGAAACAGAGAGTGAGTGAGGGGAAGTGTGAGGAAGAGGTCAGTCGAGAGAAAGTGTAACTGACAGCGGGGGCGAAAGAAGGTGAGAGAAACAGAGAGAGCGGGGAAGCAGTAAGAGAGAAACAGACAAACGCAGCCGAGGTAAATATATATAAAACACATGAGAAGAAAGAAGGATATATATATATATATATATCTGTTAGAACACGAAAAGTGTGAAACAACAGAATGTTCACTTTTCGTGTTCTAACATATATGCCTAACATCTTCATAAATTTTCCCGGGATAGCCGTGGTGGTGGTGATCGTATGTCATTGGCTAATTTTCAACCAATCAGAGTAAGTGTTGATATATATATATACTATTCCCCCTCTCTATATATATATCTTACGCTTTACACTCCTCCCCTTCAATAACACATTTCCCCCTCTCTATATATCTCTTCCACTGTTACTTACGCCTGTTTCTCTCTATCTGTTCCGTCTCTATATATATATCTCTTACTCTTTCGCTTTGCACTCCTCCCCTTCAATACCATCTCTCCCCCTCTCTATATATTTGTTACTCTATCGCTGCACGCTCCTCTCCTTCAATATATCAATTACACACGCTTTACACTCCTTTATCCCCAGCGCCCCTATATATACACCCCCCCCCTCCCGCATCTATATTTTAATGTTCCGTTGCACCGTGAATATATGTGTCTATATATATATACATATATATTGTATATACACATTCATGTATGTGTATACACACTCATGTATGTATATACACTGGTTTTATGTGTGTATTGTAAATTTGTACTGTTAAAACACGAAACTAACATTCGATTGACACTTTACCTGTACAGGCAATAGTTATTAGAATGCTGTTGAAGTGTGTATATATTTTTGGGGGACATCCTGTATATACACACATTATATATAATACAATAAACAGATAAATACACACATATATATATGAGCTTATTTAATTATAAATATTGTGAATTTTTAACTCAGTTCAATTATATATATAAATGGCTTCTACAGGATTAGAACTGTTTCATTCGAAAGAAATCATCATAATATTGAGAGGGGGGACTAGATAAAATATTTCAAATCAAATGTGTATAAGTTATAAGTTAAAATGTATAAATAGAGACGATAGTGGAGGTATATCTGTTTAGTGGAACAGTAGACGATAGAATTAAATACAGACGAGAATCTCCCTTTAATGAAACAGCAGACGATAGAATTAAGGCAATTTAAATTTTAAGCATTTGCATTTCATCGTTACGGGGTCGATAAAATAAAGTACCAGTAATACACTGTCACTATAAGTAGACGACTTTCAAATTGAATTGTTGGTTCCATTTTTTTTAGTATTTTCAATTGTAGTTATCTACTTAAAAAGCGTTACACGGTTAGAGACATTATTGGTAAGTTATATCTTCCCTATTAAACCATTGCATTATTTCGCCTACAATAGAACAAAAATGAAATGTTCTTTAAAGAAACAGGAATATAACTTTATAAAAAAAAAAGTTGCATCCGCTTCTTTTATCATTGATAATTTTTTCGTTTTAATATTAATTGTTTTTTGTAGTTGTTTATATTAAAAATCTTACTGTAATATTTACTTAAACGAAGGCAGACATCTAAACTTATAGATTAATCTTGAGCGAAGGACTAGATAAATCTCTCTCTCTCTCTCTCTCTCTCTCTCTCTCTCTCTCTATATATATATATATATATATATATATATATATATATATATATATATATATATATATATATATATATATATATATAAACGAAGAATGATAACATTTCAAGCAAAGAGTTTAATTAGGTAATGACTTACAAATTTGTTTCAGTATATATTTAATATAATATTAATATATTTTGTAATATTATTAACTAATTATTATAATTAGCGCTTCAGGCTTTGTCTATATTCTGAAACAAATTTGTAAGTCATTACCTAATTAAACTCTTTGCTTGAAATTTTATCACTCTTCGTTTTGAATTTCTCCTAAGTATTCAATACTCTGTTGAGAAATACATTTTACATAAACAGTCTTTGTACCATTTATACGGTATTAATTACTTATATTTATATATATATATATATAGCGTATGATTAGAACTGTGTTTATTATTAATATTTTAATGGATTTAATGAAAAATTTTAGGTGTTCATATATATATTCTAAAAATGCGCGAAATCGTGAATCCGCGATAGTTGAACCGCCAAGTAGCGAGGTATCACTGTCTATATGTTTAAATATATAGTGTAGCTGTGATGTATCTCGCGAGTGAATCGAGACCTGTCACGGATTTTGGTGTCCCCACTGCCGATGTGAATGAGCAACGCTGCACTTGTGAATTGGGTCTTGATGTTGCAGGCAGTTCATATACTTACAATGATGCGGTCCCACAAGCTTGTTCACATTCCTGTGCTAATAATCTAGATGGGCGTATTAAATTGGATGTGAAAGCAGCTTACCGGATGCGGAATCGGGAGAAGTTGAGACAAAAACAGGCCGATTATAGAGCTGTGAATTTTGCTAAATTAACACAAAAACAGGCCAAGTATAGATGTTCAAAACGGTATGAGTTGGCAAACAAGCAGGCCAAGTATAGATCTGCAAATTCAGCTATTATATCTCAAAAGCAAGCCGAGCGTAGAGCTTCTAAACGTACCGAGTTGGCTAAAGAGCAGACCAAGTACAGATCTGCAAATATCTTATTGCACAAACAATAATTCTGCACAAATGTTGCTCCATTATTAGATCTAACGTTGCAACGATACAGTTAAATGTTGTCTGTGTATTTTAAAAAAGATTTGCTTATAATCTTTTCAAATTTCATTACGCCAATGATTCAAGCTCAAATTGACATTATCTAAAAAATTGTACAAACAGCGGTGGATTAGCAGTAGTGAACAGATAAATCAGTCAATTTATTAAGATTGACTTGGCATCAATCAGCAAGACCTTCATTAGCTGCCCTCCAGCCATCTATTTAAAGCTGTATACATCTATGGTACGAATACACTTGGAGTTCGCGTCATCAGTCTGGAACCCCTATCTTGCTCAGAACATTGACCTCCTGGAAACTGTTCAGAGACATGCAACCAAGCGCATATCCTCCATCAGACACCTACCATACCCTGAATATTTTGCTTCCCTCTGGCAATGGACTTGGTAAACACCCACAAAGTTATTAACCATCCGACCAACAACAACAACCCCGAACACCTTTTTGATCTCCATGTGTCTAACACGTGGACATGCCTACAAAGTCAGAAAACAACACAGCTCCCATGACTTTAGGAAATATTTCTTCATGCTCAGAGTTGCTGAAGGATGGAACAAACTTCCTGCATCAGTTGTTAGCTGATGACACACTGCATCCTTTAAAACCATCATACATTCCGAAATACACCAAAACTACACCTGATGTCCCCCTTCCATACACATGCACATATGTGTATATCATGACTCATGCACTGTTCTTTTTCATGACGTTTTTATATTACCCTATGTATTATATATGCACTTTTGATGAGTTGTAGTGCACCTCAGCATTGTACACAATATTTTCATTATTATTATCATTATTATTATTACACATTGATCCATTTTGCACTAACTCTGTATCAAGCACCCTCACCTAAATATTAACCAATCAAGGATCCAATACAGCTATCTGTTGGATGAGTATTGTATAGTGCCAAAAACGAAACCAATCAGTTTAGCAGAAAGTTTCCAGACAAGAAACACGCATATTTTGCTATCCTCAAACACGTTTACACATGGCATGAAATATAACTAATCCGAGATGGCTAGGTTTCATCTTCTAACTGGATATACGAAATCCATTATGTCTTGACAACAACATGAGGTAACATTATGTTATTCACAGACACACTTTGTACACTGTTCCATATCAGAATGTATTTCCTTCGTCACATTCACAAACAGTATTGAAAATATGTTCTTCGGCAAATAAAAATGTTTTGTTCATAATATTTCAACTAGCGATTGCTCTACTCCACGCACGACCACCATAAATTAATGACCAGCTCAACACAAGTATTGGTAGAGCGTCAGACACCATGCTTTGCAGTATTGTTATGGTCCTTTGCATTCTAAGTTCAAATCCTGCCGAGGTTAACTTCGACTTTCATACTTACTAATTCGATAAAATAAAGTACCAGTAATGGACTGCCGTAATGGATTTGTGCCGAAAAATAGAAACACTATTAATGTGCAATAAGAGCAAAATATAACGACATTGCTCAATTATTTTATCTAATGTTGTAATAACACAAGGAAATGTTGTTTGTGTATTTTTTTTTATATTTGCTCATAGGCTTTTACAATTTCGCTCAGCCAACAACTATTAAAAAGTGAGTTGCTTAAGATAACAATTTAATCACAAATTGTTGCTATCTTTTAATACACTCCAACAAGTCATCAAATTATGTACAATAAAAACAAATCTTATTAATTTGCTCAGGGAATATAAAGAAAATGTATATACACTGATAATTGCAATTGTATGTAAATATTTTGTTTTTGTATTGTTTATTTTATGTTTTCTATTATGTATAATATATTGATTTAATATTGATTGTTTTTTGTAGTTGTTTATATTAAAAGTCTGAAAATATTTTTATACATCTTACACTAATATTTATAAGATAATTTATAATAACAATTACATAATCTAATTACATTACAACGATAATTTATTATTAATATATATCCTGTTTAACTAGAGTTGCCTTAAAATATATATATCCTTAACAAGCGTTTAACAAGCGTTGCCTTAAAAAAATATTAAACTAGACATGAAAAATGCGCAAGCTCAAAAGTGCCACAGAATGTTATAATAAACCTTCAAAAGTGTGGGACTAGAGTTGTTGCTAAAAAATATTGTAATCATTATATATCGTACATTCTGTGGCATCCTTTATAAAAATAGCTTAAACCAACGAAGCCTTTATTTTTACGCTATTTCACTTAGTTAATTCTTAGAGTGTAACATATAAAAATAAATACATCTATGTTTAATGTAATAACAGCTATAAATAATTACGTAATATTATTATCATATACTCATAGTAACAAAATAATTGTGTTGAAACTTAATATGATGCTTATATGAACGATCAAATCTATAATGATAATTTCTTAAATATACTAATAGTAAAATAATTTAGTTATCTATTGTTACATTTTCATAGAACTATAATATTAACAATCGTATTGCATTATCAAATTTTTATCACTACAAACTTTCATATTGGAATTACCTTAAGCCACTTATTATTACTTCGCTTTCGTACTTTTACAGCTGTAGATATTGCGCTGTATCTTATATCTAATATCAATATCTCATGGTAATTTGCATGCAGTGTAAAATAGGTTTATTAATAACTTTAATATGAAATGTATTATACAGGGCTGCGGAGTCGGCCAAAAATTGACTGGCTCCAACTCAGGATCCGATACTCCATTATTTCCTAAATTTCAGCTCCGCAGCTCTGTTATTATATTAATTAATTTATTTTATAGTTGTAAATCATATTTTTATATGTTACACTCTAAGAATTAACTAAGTGAAATAGCGTAAAAATAAAGGCTTCGTTGGTTTAAGCTATTTTTATAAAGGATGCCACAGAATGTACGATATATAATGATTACAATATTTTTTAGCAACAACTCTAGTCCCACACTTTTGAAGGTTTATTATAACATTCTGTGGCACTTTTGAGCTTGCGCATTTTTCATGTCTAGTATATATATTGGTAAACGGAATAGAAAATGCTGACAAATTGTTCACAGTTGAAAAATGGTTTAATTAGGAATAAAAGAGTATTAGTGATTGTATGGGTTAGTATTCAGTTGTGGTTTTAAGTTTTTAAGTTTTTACTGGTTGCGCATTTCTAAATGCTTTTCAAAAATAATTTTGAGATAGAGTGTCCGTGCTATTTCGAGATTAATATCTCTTCCACTGAGGAAAATAAAGGAACTATTCCAGTGTCCGATGTGGCTTCCTGTACCATGCTGGCCGGTTTTAATATTTATTTATTTATTCATTTATTTAATTTAAACTCTTTGTGTTAAAATTAAGGTCAAGACAGGTCAAAGGGGCAATGAGTCGTTTCCCTTTAAATTCGCTTAGACGCCCAAGTGTGTATAAGCACACACGTACAAATGTTAACAAGCATGGACGGAATATAGGGTTTCTCACAGATGGATAAAGTTGTCAAAAGTGGGCCTGTGTGTGCTCTATATAGAGTTCAGTAACCTTCTACGTTAGGTATTGTGCGCTTAATTCTAATCTATTATTGATTTGCGGGTGTGTTCTGGCTATGATTAATGCTTCCTTAATTCTGAGAGTGCCCAGATTTCTTTCTTTTGTTTTAACCTTAACTGTTATTTCTTTGGAAGTGTTTTTGCATTTCTCTAAGTGTTTCTTCAATGAGGAAGCGTTAGTGTTAATGTGTTCTTTAATCCTGATGTGTAGGTGTCTGGAGGTGCTACCTATGTAGAAGCTGTCGCATTTATCACACTGGACTCTGTACACGACCTATGCTTGATAGCATATATCTGTATTATTGATACATATATCTGTATTATTGGCCAGCGTGCACAGGCTGTTGCGTTCAACAGTTCGTCTCATAGAGAGTTGTCTGCGTAAGGAGGGCCCTGAATGAGCTAGTTGTAAGTCCATTCCTTCCCTGCGGATGGCTGTTGTTGTGTCGTCACCGAAATGTGGGAGCTTCAGAAAAGAGGTGTTGGTGGAGTTCGTGCTTCGAATGTGGTGTTTCCTATTTATAATGCAGTTCACGGTGGATGTCGGATAACCATTTAGCTTAAGCACTTCCAAGAAGTGTGTAGTGTGTGTGTGTGTGCCTCGGTCTTCTGTGGTGCTGCATTTATTCCGGATACGTGTCAGTTCACTCCTTATGTATCCGGACTTGGCACCGAGGGGGAGGGCCGATTTGAAGTGGACGAACCGGTCCCTGCTAACGGCTTTTCTGGTGTGGATGCGCCGCCTTCATCCGTTACATATATATATATATATATATATATATATATATATATATATATATATATATATATATATATATATATATATATATATATATATATATATATATAGTTCAAGGAAACGACAAAACAGATTCAAAATGTCTTAATGGTTTCACACTTTATATGGAAAGAGGAAAATAAAGTTCGACATTTTACAAGCAAGACATGGCCATCCAACCTAAATGACACTATATAGAGGGTAGACGCTAACGATTGAATGTAGGGCTATTAATTAGTCAATTCCTTTTTAATTATGAGTTTTTTTATTTGTCTCAAGGCTGTCTCGTCTGTATTAAACACAGCTTATTAAATGTAAAGCTCAAAGTACTTATTATGGTCAAATATAAATACAGAAAAGAAAACAGACACACTATATGCATATACACACATATTTATACAAAACACACACACACATAAATATGTGTGTGTGTGTGTGTGTTTTGTATAAATATGAGTGCATATTGTACAGTATACAGATGTGTGTACGTGTGTCTGTTTTCTTTTCACTCACACATAAATGTGTGAGTGTTTATTTCTTCACCAGCAAATATCGTGTTTTCAATTAATTTTGTTAACTTTGATAGCAGCATATTTTATTGATCTCTTTAAAGAAAAAATAAACGCTATGTTACGACACACAACCCCCCCCCCCACACACACACACACAGAGGCTACATAGCATTTACCGGCTACATAGCTTTTTACAGATTACATAGCTTTTACCGGCTACTTAGCATCTTACCGGCTACAGAGCTTCTTACCGGCTACATATAAATAAAAAAAATAGAACCCACAAATAAAAACCTCCCCAATAAAAAACGGATCCCCCCAATAAAACGGAACCCCTCCCCAATAAAAAACGGATCCCCCAAATAAAAAACGGACTACTCCCAAAGAAAAAACGGACCCGCCTAATAAAAAACGAGCCCCCCACCCCAATAGAAAACGGTCTCCCCCACTTCAAATAAAAAACGCCCCCCCCCCCCATAAAAACGAACCCCCTCTCTGCTCTAAAAAAACCGTCCCCACCCCAATAAAAGACGGACCCCTAAAATAAAAAACAGATCCCCCCAAAATAGCAACGAACCCCCCCCCCAAAAAAAAACGACCCCTAATAAAGAACGGATGCCCCTTATAAAAAACGGACACCCCCTCTCCCCAAATAAAAAACGCCCTCCTCACAGTAAAAAGCGGAACCCGCATAGCCTCTTACCGGCTACATAGCCTCTACCGGCTACATACCCTCTTATTGGCTACATTTCCTCTACCGTGTACATAGCCTCTTACAGGCTACATAGCCTCTTACCGGCTACATAGCTTATTAGCGACTACATAGCCTCTTACCGACGAAATAGACCTCTACCAGCTAGATAGCCTTTAACGTTTACATACCTTTTACCCACTACATAGCTTTTTACCAGCTACATAGCCTTTACCGGCTACGTAGTTTTTCACCGGCTACATAGCCTCTTACCAGCTACATAGCTACATACCGGCTATATAGCCTTTACCGGCTACATAGCCTCTTGACGGCTACATAGCCTCTTACTGGATAGATCTAACTAAAAAAAGCCCCCCTCCCCAATAAAAGACGGACGTCCCAATCCCCACCCCAAATAAAAACCGAACGCAACCCCCATAATATAAAACATCTTTTTACCGGATGCATAGACTTTAACGGCTACATAGTCTTTACCGGCTACATAGTTTCATAATGACTGCATAGTCTTTACCGGCTACTTGCATCTTACTTTTACCGTCAACATAGCCTTTACCAGCTGCATAGCTTCTTACCGGCTACATAGATTTTACCGGCTACATAGCACTGACCTGCTACACAATGGCTACATCTAAATAAAATTGGACACCCAGATAAAAAGGAACACCTCCAAAAAGAAAACGGTCCCCCCCCGAAAAAATAAATAAATAACGGATTTTCACCCGTAACCAAAATAAAAAAATCTATTTTCCCCCCAAAAATATCAAAACGGACCCCCCCTCCCAATGAAGGAGCCCCCATAAAAAAAAAAACATAGAAATAAAAACGGACACCCTCCAATAAAAAAACGCCCCCTCACTTCCTACGCCAAATAAAAAAAGTACTACCCCTCCCCTAATAAAAAGCGTACCCCACCCCATAAAAAATGGACCTTTCCCCAATAAAAAATCGAACCACCCCAATAAAAAACGGACCCCCTCCTCTATAAAAATATAGACCCATCAATAAAAAATGACACCAACCAATTAAAAACCGACCTCCCTCAATAAAAAACGGTTACATAGCCTTTACCGGCTACATAGCTCCTTACCGGCTACATTAAATAAATAACAAACCCCTAAAAAAACGGTGCCCCCATAAACAACGGACCACCCCAAATAAAAATATAAGAAACGGACGACCCCACAAATGAAAAACGGACCCCGCCAAATACAAAACGGCTCCGCTAAAATAAGAAAAACAGACCCGCCAAAAAATATAAAAACAGACCTACCCCAAAATAAAAAAAACGCTCCTCCCTCAAATAAAAAACCGACCACACCCCCAAATAAAAAACGCCCCTCACAAAAAATATAGATAAAAACAGACCCCCCCCCCCAAAAAAAAAATAAAAAAATAGACCTCCCACCCCCATCCCAAATAAAAAACGGACGCAGCCCCCTCCTACATAGCCTTTACCGGCTACATAGCATTTACTGGCTACATAGCTATACTAGCTACATAGCTCGGTACTGGCTACATAGCAATCTCGGCTACATTACATTCACCGGCTACATAGCCTTTACCGGCTACATAGCTTATTACCGGCTACATCACCTTCACGGGCTACAGAGACTTTACAGGCTACATAGCTTCCCCAAAAAATAGGAAACGGTCCGACCCCACAAAAAAATACAAAACGGACACCCCCTCCCCCCAAATAAAAAACCTTGTTATTTTTTCATAGGATTTAGCTCAATGTCTATCATTGATATCAGGGTTGTGCATCAAGGTTGTGCATCAAGGTTGTGCAATAAGGTTGTGCAATAAGGTTGTGCAATAAGGTTGTGCGATAGTCTGAGAGATGGATTTTATGTATGGATGGATGGAATGGTAAGTGGATCGAATCTAGGCTAGTTTGGTTGGTAGTATAAGTTTATACAGTTTGATAGAAACGATTATACTGGGCAACAACTTTTTTTTTTTCCTAGTGCATGAGATTTTTCTAGCTTAATTCTTTTCTGCTGATTTCAAATTTGAAATTAGTTTTGCTGATGTCTGATGTCTTCTGCTACGTCTGTGGCTCCTTTACATTTATTCGTCAAATGCGTAATATAATATTGTTTGTGAGACAAGCTTATAAAGTCTACTTTGGAATTACCCTTGGCAACCAAGACAAAAAATGGGCCCCTCATGTTGTATGTCATATCTGTGAGGAAAGGCTTCGTGACTGGACAAAAGGTAAACGGAAGGGTCTGTTTTTTGGAGTTCCTATGGTGTGGCGAGAGCCCAGGGATCACACAACTGACTGTTACTTTTGTCTGGTCAAGACAAAGGGTATTGGTATAAAATCTCTTATCCTAATATTCCATTAACAATTAGACCTATTATACATTCTGATACACTCCCAATTCCAACTTTTCATGGGTTAACCGCATCCAAATATGAAATAAGCAAATAACATCATGACGATGATAACGAGGTTGAAGAAATAAGTTCAGAATTGAAAGACCCCTCTTATACCGAAGAGTCAACTCCTCAACAGTTTAACCAGCCAGAACTGAATGATTTAGTACGTGATCTGGGGATCACCAAGAATTCAGCAGAAGTGTTAGCATCCAGGCTGCAAGAAAAAAACATCTACTTGATCAAACTGCGAAAGTTTCCTGTTTCCGAAAGTGGGAGTAGATTTTTGTGTCTTATTTTTCAGAAGAGAAGAGAATCATTTTGTTTTCTGTCACGATATTCCAGGTCTTCTCCAGGTATTAGACATTCCATCTTACAATCCAGCTGAGTGGCGACTATTTCTATATAAGTGCAGCCAAACGTGTATTCTCCTGCACAATGGCAATGTTTATGGAACTGTCTCAGTTGGTCACTCAGTGCATTTACGAGAAAAATATAATGACATAAAAATGGTTATTGGCCTACTAAAATATCATGAACACAGCTGGATCATTTGTGTAGGCTTGAAAATGGTCACAAAATTTCCTTGGTAAAGAAAAGCAGATGACTATGAAATTCGTGTAACTAATAATGTATGTATATATATATATATATATATATATATATATATATATATATGTGATGCTTTCTTGACCACTGTTTCAGTTTTGTATGGCCTCTTAACATATTGTTTAGCTCTGGTTTTTTAACTATTAAACGCTTGCCAGTATCATTTCTGATTTTTTCGTTTCATTTCGCCATTTCTACCCGCCGAAATGCGATTCTCGCTGAATCTATATTTGTAACAAAATAGGAAAAAAAAATATTTTTCTTCCTAATAATCGTCTCTTTCTCCCTGTTTTCATATATATATATATATATATATATATATATATATATATATATATATATATATATATATATATATATATATATATATATATATGTATGTATATATGTATATATGTTCTTCTTTTTGGTAAATATCATCTTGGTTAAGAGATTGGGACTGGCTTTATGCAGTGCCTTTGCTCCCTATAAAAGCTTCACGGCACAGGCATTGCTTTATATCTGGAGATCTCTCTGCACTTGTCGTCATATGGTACCATGGGCCCAGCACTATGTGTCAATAATTGTCACAAGTGTAGTGTTTGTATCAGAGTTTTCAAGTCGCTGGCTGAACTAAAAAGTCACACTCGTTCAGCGCATTGGTAGAGGTTCTCCTACATGGATATAAAGTAGTAGCCGTACGCGAAAACGAGTTGGCAGCCACCATATATATATATATATATATATATATATATATATACATACCAGGCCCCTAATTGTTGTCACAATATCTTTCTAAGAGAGGGAAACTCTGAAAAAAACCTGCGGCTTCAGAAGCATCCGATGATGTTGACTAGTTCTCCTTTTCGGGTAGTGTTTTCGATGCTCAGAGAGTGGGATTGGTCGAGTGCAAGGCCTTTCCCCACTTAAAAAACATTCAAAGCACAGGTATTGCTTGTTCAGGATATATTACACTTTCGTGTGGCTGGCCGTAGCCTAAAAGTGCACCATACTCAATAATCTGACAAGCGATTGCAAAACTCTTAGCAGAGTCATATATATGTATATATCTATATATGTGTGTGTGTGTGTGTGTATGGCTGCTAGTATATATATATATATATATATATATATATATATATATATATATATATATATATATATATATATATATATATACTAGCAGCCATACCGGCGTTGCCCGGGTGTAAGTCTACCATTAGTAAATAATTTTTTTAAAGAGAAAACAACGTAGCACGAACCCCCCCAAAACATTTATTTTTAACCATAAGAAGTATGTCTTGTTCGATGTAATAACGGTAAAATGGTATGGCATATGAAAGGTGAATGAGTGTAAAAGTGTGACGTTGACGCGGTGAAGCTCCAAACGCGAACTATGCCACAAGGAAGTCACTAGCCCAAAAGTGAGTCACAGGAATTTATGACAATAATGTGAGATGTTTGGCAATTCAGGCACTGAAGTGAAGTCGTTGCGGTATGACGGAGATAATGTATGACGACTTTGAGTGAAAGGTACAAATGAGGGGGGTGCTATACGTTTGCTACAGTAGAAACATGTAAATCTTTCGTTATGCATTGCGTATATGTAGGCATTCTAATGATTTATGTAGTTTGAAATGCTTACCAGTCTGTATAATTGTGGCTGCCAATAGAAACTGTGACGTTGCTTTCCTTAGACTGATTGCAGTGACATAGACCAAACATGAAGGACACTCAAAATTCCTCAACACAAATTCTGCGCCAACCTCGATTGCAAAAGTAACAGAATAACGAATAGCGATTATTACGCCAAAAGAAAAATGCTGAAGCAACTTCTATTGCACGAGATGCAGAAAACGAAACACAACTGCTGCTGCTTGAGGAGCAGAAAACGATTCTCAACCCTCACTGCGACAGAAAGCAAATATTGAGGCAACGTCTATTGCAGGAGATGCAGAAAACGAACCACAGCGTTCATTACGGCGGCATAGAAATTCTGAGGCAACTTCCGCAGCTCGAGCTGCATCAACCGAAACAAAGCGTCAACTGCGGCAGCAAAGAACTGTGAGTCAACGTCTGCTGTTTGAGCTGTATCAACCGAAACACACCGTCAACTGCGGCAGCAAAGACATGTGAATCAACGTCTGCCTCACGCGCTGGCGAATCCATGGAAAACTGGCTCAACCAACCAGAGGGGAACGTGCATTTCAATACCGTGCAGCTCAAAGTGGTTACAACGTTTACAGTCGAAAAGTATGGTGTTATGAATTTCAAAAAGGCAGTATGTCTACAATTCGGTAATTATTGAAAGTAGCGAGGTATTTGGTTGTTAGAAGACGGTTTGTGTCGCAGTGTTGATTACAGATCATCTTGGTACACAATGTTTGTGGTTTTTACCGTTTGGAGCAAATGCATAAAGGTTTCTTTTGCTTCCCACTCTGCAACATCCAACGTATAGCTGACCGTACGAAAAGCATGGCTCTTCTAGGTGTATTCCCGCGACGGACAATGTTTGCCCGTGAGACTTATTTATCGTCATAGCGAAACTACAACGAACTGGAAACTGGAGCCTCCTAAATGAAAAGGGGATATCTGATGTTGACGGACAAAGGGGAATCCTTGGGATAAAAACATTTTTCCCCTTTCCACACCCCGAGAGAATCGTCGCCTCGATCAAGTTTTGCGTTAGTTTATTTACTGTAAGGCGGGTGCCGTTGCAGAGTTTTGGAGGGTGTAAATTCCTCAAAAGTATAATTGGATATCCTTGCTTAAGTTACAATCGATGAGATGGCAACCCGGAGGAGTTCAATGAGTTAAGAAACTCAATTGGGTAGTTAATGGGGTCTGTGACTGTATCGATGGACTTGTATGTACACAAAGCTGTAGGAAGAGACTTAAGCAGTTGTCCGTTGATTTTGTCGACAATCTCATTTTTCGGAGCCAGTATTGCCCTTTCGCACAGCCAGTTTGGATTTTGGTAGTTAGTGCTCAACTCAGGGAATACTGCATCTGTCAAGTCGTCAGCACTGTCGACTAAAGTGCAGACCGGTTCATGGGAGATATTTTCATCTTCATCAAGTGGCACTTTGCTGTTCCCAAGTGTCAATAGGTTGGTAGCAAACTCTGATGACACTTGGTCACCAAGCATCCGAACTCTCATGTTCGTAGAGAGCATTAATGTTGTGACATAACGCCAAACCGGAGATGACTTTAAGCTTGCTCGAATAGCATCGTCCCTTGTTCCTTTGGGAATAACAGGGAGGGTTTGTCTAAAATCTCCGGATAAAAGGACAGTCACGCCTCCCATGGGATCCTGGGAGTCCCTTATGTCTCTTAAAGTCCGATCCAGTGCCTCCAAAGCTCCTTTATGAGCCATGGTACATTCATCCCAAACTATAAGTTCACACCTTTTAAGCAGTTCTGCCTTTTCTGATCCTTTGGTAATATTACAGCAGGGTGTATCATTTGCTGTCATATTGAGGGGGAGTTTGAAGGCTGAATGTGCTGTCCTGCCCCCAGGAAGCAAGGTTGCTGCAATACCGGAAGACGCACCAGCAAGTGCTATGTGTCTGTGTTGTCGAACCTTGGCAAGGAGAAGCCGTATGACACAAGTCTTCCCTGTGCCTCCAGGGGCGTCCAAGAAAAATATTCCTCCCGTACGACGGTAGACACAGTCAGCAATAGTGTTATATGCTCGTTCCTGTTCCTGCAGCAGCATTGGTTCATGTTCAGTGACATAAGTAGCCAAGCTGTCAGTGTCGTAGGATAGTTCCCGAAGTATTTCTGCGGAAATGACGTCGGAGCCTGTTCTGTTGGTTTGAGGCAGGCCATATGTCTGCAGTGCATTCCCACCCATTGCAGCAATCATATTTTCAATTTCAATAAGTGCTTTGTTGTAGATTTCATCTGTGAAGCCTACTTCCATGTCAGGAAGTTGTTATTGTGCTTGATGTCTGAAGTCCTCAGAGAGGTCATCTCTGTACTTGAGCCACAAGAAGGAAGGATCGGGCAATTCACAAATGTACAGTAAGACAGCAAAAAGCTTCCTAAGGCTGTGTGGCATTTGTGAAACAACTGCATCTGCCAAAGTGGCATCCCACTGAGCGCCATCTTCCAGTAGTCCACGCCTGAGGCAGGCCTCTCTGTACGTGCCGCAAATTTGGCCATCAACAGTTCTTTGGTGTTGAATACTGGTTGGTCCTCTTACGTCATGGAGAAGCATACGCAGGTAGTAACATTCTTGGTAGATGGGGGGGGGGGGCACTGTGTAAACTCGCGCCAGGCAGCTGTCAAAGTTAAAATCTGGATGACAATCAACGCTTTCCCCTTTGATTCTTGGCTCCCATGAATATTTTTCCCATTTGTAGAAAGAGGAGACTTGGGGATACAGCAAAATGCGAGCGAATGCGTCGCCTTGACATAGTTGAAATAATGCAGTAAGAGTTGTGTTCCTTGGTTGCAGTGCTCTCAGAAAAGCTGTTTGCTTTGTATAGTACACTCTTTGGCCGTTTTCCAGGTGCACAGCAAGATGTTGGACGGCAGGGTATCTTTTGTGCATTGAGAAACGGTAAATTTGCCAAAAGGCCTCGCTGGTACTTATATATCGTGCTGATTGGTACTGTGCAACTTCATCCCGTTTGTTTTCTTCTTTAAGCCCGAACATGGCGGCATCTGGGCCCTTATTTATATACTTGCAGACATATTTGATTGATTTAATAGAGTTGCACCATTCAACATTTATGTGGGAGTTGAACGCCTTGAGTAGTAATGGGCAGTACGGTACAATCTATCGGTTGTCAATTTCATGTTTTCCAACCAGTGCTGTTAATCCTCCGTCCTCAGGGCTTCTTCGTCTGTATGATGGGTATCCGTCATCAGCAGTTTGAGTTTCGCGAAGGAAGGCTTTTGGGTATTTTTTGGAGCAAATACTGTTGTTCAAACACGGGGAGTTAGATTTGAAGCCACGTTCACAAGGACCGTGAACCATGTGCGCCGTAACCCTGTCAAATAGGGTTTTGTCAGTTTGCGGGTTTGGAAGCTCTGCGGATATAATCATGTCGATGTCGTCTGCTCTGATTTTTGTCGACAACCAAATAAGAATGTGAGCCTGGGGGAGTCCCCGCTTCTGCCATTGAATTGTGTACATGTAACATTGCACACGTCCAAATACCTGGCCCTTTGTGATAAGGTCCATTAGTTTGTATACTTTTAGCTCGAAGACTCTGGATAAGAGGTCATGGCGACCGCTGGGCTGGAAGGAGTTCATGGGCAATTTCTTGCCACGAAGGATTGCATGTAAAAGTAATAAATAGGTCTGATTTGCCGTACTCGCGCACATACGTCATCGCGTCCTGGGTTCTCCTGGGCTTGGCCTCAAACGGGAACATTCCAGGTGTACAACTCATGGTCATTTGAGACCAAAGGGAGACTTTGCCCTATATATATACATATATATATATATATATATATATATATATATATATATATATATATATATATATATATATATATATATATATATGTATATAGATCAGAGCAAACAGCACGGACACTCTATCTCAAAATTATTTTTGAAAAGCATTTAGAAATGCGCAACCGGTAAAAACTTAAAAACTTAAAACCACAACTGAATACTAACCCATACAATCACTAATACTCTTTTATTCCTAATTAAACCATTTTTCAACTGTGAACAATTTGTCAGCATTTTCTATTCCGTTTACCAATATATATATATATATATGTATATCTGTTAGAACACGAAAAGTGTGAAACAACAGAATGTTCACTTTTCGTGTTCTAACATATATGCCTAGCTTCTTTAAAAATTTTTCGGGGATAGCCGTGGTGGTGGTGATCGTATGTCATTGGCTAATTTTCAACCAATCAGAGTACCTCTCTCTATATCTCTTCCACTGTTACTTACGCCTGTTTCTCTCTATCTGTTCCGTCTCTATATATATCTCTTACTCTTTCGCTTTGCACTCCTCCCCTTCAATACCATCTCTCCCCCTCTCTATATATTTGTTACTCTATCGCTGCACGCTCCTCTCCTTCAATATATCAATTACACACGCTTTACACTCCTTTATCCCCAGCGCCCCTATATATACACCCCCCTCTCCCGCATCTATATTTTAATGTACCGTTGCACCGTGAATATATGTGTCTATATATATATACATATATATTGTATATACACATTCATGTATGTGTATACACACTCATGTATGTATATACACTGGTTTTATGTGTGTATTGTAAATTTGTACTGTTAAAACACGAAACTAACATTCGATTGACACTTTGATTACCTGTACAGGCAATAGTTATTAGAATGCTGTTGAAGTGTGTATATATTTTGGGGGGACATCCTGTATATACACACATTATATATAATACAATAAACAGATAAATACACACATATATATATGAGCTTATTTAATTATAAATATTGTGAATTTTTAACTCAGTTCAATTATATATATAAATGGCTTCTACAGGACTAGAACTGTTTCATTCGAAAGAAATCATCATAATATTGAGAGGGGGGACTAGATAAAATATTTCAAATCAAATGTGTATAAGTTATAAGTTAAAATGTATAAATAGAGACGATAGTGGAGGTATATCTGTTTAGTGGAACAGTAGACGATAGAATTAAATACAGACGATAATCTCCCTTTAATGAAACAGCAGACGATAGAATTAAGGCAATTTAAATTTTAAGCATTTGCATTTTTGCCTTTCATCGTTACGGGGTCGATAAAATAAAGTACCAGTAATACACTGTCACTAGACGACTTTCAAATTGAATTGTTGGTTCCATTTCTTTAGTATTTTCAATTGTAGTTATCTACATAAAAAGCGTTACACGGTTAGACATAATTCGTAAGTTATATCTTCCCTATTAAACCATTGCATTATTTCGCCTACAATAGAACAAAAATGAAATGTTCTTTAAAGAAACAGGAATATAACTTTATAAAAAAAAAAGTTGCATCCGCTTCTTTTATCATTGATAATTTTTTCGTTTTAATATTAATTGTTTTTTGTAGTTGTTTATATTAAAAATCTTACTGTAATATTTACTTAAACGAAGGCAAACATCTAAACTTATAGATTAATCTTGAGCGAAGGACTAGATAAATCTCTCTCTCTCTCTCTCTCTCTCTCTCCCTCTCTCTCTCTCTCTATATATATATATATATATATAAACGAAGAATGATAAAATTTCAAGCAAAGAGTTTAATTAGGTATATTTTGTAATATTATTAACTAATTATTATAATTAACGCGCATATTTTGCTATCCTCAAACACGTTTACACATGGCATGAAATATAACTAATCCGAGATGGCTAGGTTTCATCTTCTAACTGGATATACGAAATCCATTATGTCTTGACAACAACATGAGGTAACATTATGTTATTCACAGACACACTTTGTACACTGTTCCATATCAGAATGTATTTCCTTCGTCACATTCACAAACAGTATTGAAAATATGTTCTTCGGCAAATAAAAATGTTTTGTTCATAATATTTCAACTAGCGATTGCTCTACTCCACGCACGACCACCATAAATTAATGACCAGCTCAACACAAGTATTGGTAGAGCGTCAGACACCATGCTTTGCAGTATTGTTATGGTCCTTTGCATTCTAAGTTCAAATCCTGCCGAGGTTAACTTCGACTTTCATACTTACTAATTCGATAAAATAAAGTACCAGTAATGGACTGCCGTAATGGATTTGTGCCGAAAAATAGAAACACTATTAATGTGCAATAAGAGCAAAATATAACGACATTGCTCAATTATTTTATCTAATGTTGTAATAACACAAGGAAATGTTGTTTGTGTATTTTTTTTTATATTTGCTCATAGGCTTTTACAATTTCGCTCAGCCAACAACTATTAAAAAGTGAGTTGCTTAAGATAACAATTTAATCACAAATTGTTGCTATCTTTTAATACACTCCAACAAGTCATCAAATTATGTACAATAAAAACAAATCTTATTAATTTGCTCAGGGAATATAAAGAAAATGTATATACACTGATAATTGCAATTGTATGTAAATATTTTGTTTTTGTATTGTATATTTTATGTTTTCTATTATGTATAATATATTGATTTAATATTGATTGTTTTTTGTAGTTGTTTATATTAAAAGTCTGAAAATATTTTTATACATCTTACACTAATATTTATAAGATAATTTATAATAACAATTACATAATCTAATTACATTACAACGATAATTTATTATTAATATATATCCTGTTTAACTAGAGTTATTACAAGCGTTGCCTTAAAAAAATATTAAACTAGACATGAAAAATGCGCAAGCTCAAAAGTGCCACAGAATGTTATAATAAACCTTCAAAAGTGTGGGACTAGAGTTGTTGCTAAAAAATATTGTAATCATTATATATCGTACATTCTGTGGCATCCTTTATAAAAATAGCTTAAACCAACGAAGCCTTTATTTTTACGCTATTTCACTTAGTTAATTCTTAGAGTGTAACATATAAAAATAAATACATCTATGTTTAATGTAATAACAGCTATAAATAATTACGTAATATTATTATCATATACTCATAGTAACAAAATAATTGTGTTGAAACTTAATATGATGCTTATATGAACGATCAAATCTATAATGATAATTTCTTAAATATACTAATAGTAAAATAATTTAGTTATCTATTGTTACATTTTCATAGAACTATAATATTAACAATCGTATTGCATTATCAAATTTTTATCACTACAAACTTTCATATTGGAATTACCTTAAGCCACTTATTATTACTTCGCTTTCGTACTTTTACAGCTGTAGATATTGCGCTGTATCTTATATCTAATATCAATATCTCATGGTAATTTGCATGCAGTGTAAAATAGGTTTATTAATAACTTTAATATGAAATGTATTATACAGGGCTGCGGAGTCGGCCAAAAATTGACTGGCTCCAACTCAGGATCCGATACTCCATTATTTCCTAAATTTCAGCTCCGCAGCTCTGTTATTATATTAATTAATTTATTTTATAGTTGTAAATCATATTTTTATATGTTACACTCTAAGAATTAACTAAGTGAAATAGCGTAAAAATAAAGGCTTCGTTGGTTTAAGCTATTTTTATAAAGGATGCCACAGAATGTACGATATATAATGATTACAATATTTTTTAGCAACAACTCTAGTCCCACACTTTTGAAGGTTTATTATAACATTCTGTGGCACTTTTGAGCTTGCGCATTTTTCATGTCTAGTATATATATATATATATATATATATATATATATATATATATATATATATAGATAGATATATATATATATATATATATAGATATATATAGATAGATAGATAGATAGATAGATAGATAGATACACATATATTTATATATATAAATATATATACACATATATATACATATAAATACATACATTATATATATATATATATATATATATATATATATATATATATATATATATATATATATATATATATATATATATACATACATATAAATACGCGTTTCTATTGTCCTAATAACTTATTTTAGTTATTATCGCTCCAACGTGAGGTATATGATTTTTAATGCGATGAAATACCCATGATCGTTTGGTAAATCACTGATGAGGGACTCATTTTATAACATGTTATCCATGTGCAACCAGCAGTATTCTTCTCACCCATATTTTTCATATATTTACCCAAACTGCAATTCTGTGTTTCTCTCTTTCTCTCTTACTGCTCCCTCGTTCTCTCTGTTTCTCTTACTTTCTTTCATCCCCTCTGCCATGTCAGTTAACTCTCTCTCTCTCTACTGACCTCTTCCTCGCACTCCCACTCACTCAGTCCCTGTTTCTCCCCTTTTTTCTTCCTCCCGTTCGCTGGGAAAACGGTTTTCATTCTTTCTAACACCGGATTCACTAGCGAAAGGTCTGTTTTCTGACTCGCTCATATATTCACACAGCTTATGCTGAAAGAATAACTATGTTGCTTGTGTTTATTTCCATCTTCGGTTAGCTTCAACCTGTGTTGTTTACTTGTCTCACTCGCTTTGCGCGTTTCTATTGTCCTAATAACTTATTTTAGTTATTATCGCTCCAACGTGAGGTATATGATTTTAATGCGATGAAATACCCATGATCGTTTGGTAAATCACTGATGAGGGACTCATTTTATAACATGTTATCCATGTGCAACCAGCAGTATTCTTCTCACCCATATTTTTCATATATATATATATATATATATATACATATAAATACATACATTTTATATATATATATATATATATATATATATATATATATATATATATATATATACATACATATAAATACATACATTATATATTTTAGCAGTGAAGATCTACTTAATGTGTTGAGCACTACTGAAGATCGGCCCCCCACCGTGAATAACCACACTGAAAAGTTTCGTGAAATAGTCTTTTAAGACTATATAGTGCATTTGTAGTTTTCCCCAAATTGACGGTTAAGTATTTCTTCTTGATTTTATTTTGAATTAAGATTGTACAGCCTTTTTCCCCAACTTACACAAAGTCTGAGGATAAAATTTCTCTTCTTGATTTGTTTTAAATTAAGATTGTATTACTTTTCCCATATTAAACATTTTTTCATCTTGATGGTATAGTCACTTATATGTCTGAATTATTGTTGGCATTTTGCTTACATCAATTTCTCTATTTTTCATATATATATACGTGAGTGTGTGTATATAATGTATGTATTTATATGTATGTATATATATATATATATATATATATATATATATATATATATATATATATATATATATATATACATACATATAAATACATACATTATATACACACACTCACGCACGCAATCGCCAAACGCACGGACACTCACGCACGCAAACGCTCAAACGCACGGACACTCACGCACGCAAACGCTCAAACGTACGGACACTCACGCACGCACGTGTGCACGTACGCGCACGCACACACACACGGACACATGTTAATTAGTTATAGCTTTCCTGCTCCTCTTTCACTGTCATGTATCAAACGCAGCGTCTGTCGCTCTCTCTCTCCCGCTATCCCCCTCTTTTAGTCTGTCTGTTTCTTTCACTCTCACTCTTTCTTTTTCATTTTTATAGATATAGAGATTTTTTCTGTGCAAAGTCGTACCTATAGTCAGTTTTATCGATTTTTTTTTACCTGGACAAAGGGGGGAGTCGATCATTCGCAATGTCGTGCCGACCTGCCCTGATTAATTTGTGGTTGATTACAAAAAACATTTTGAAAATCGGCCTTGCGGATAAAAAATTGCTGCGGAACAGACACACACACACAGACAGACAGACATGTTCATACATATAAATACATACATGATATATATATGTAGAAGTTATATTTAATTTGTTGGGATTCCAACAAACTTAAAAGTTTATAACTTATATAGAGTACTCAACAGTTTCTGGAGTAATTATTCAATATATTAATAAATGGAAACTATATTTATAAAACCATAATTATTTTATTATATATATTTCAAGGGCAACCAAGTCAGTCTTGGTGCGCTTTCATCAGATAAAATACAAAATTTGTTTTATAAATAGTGACATAACCGTGGAAAACAACCTTGACGGTTGAAAATTCGTTGGATAGTGAGAAATTTTATTGAGGGTAATTCAAAGTTCTGAGTGAATATGCAAATGAATGTCCGAAAAATTGAAAAACAACCGTTTATTTAAATTACGCTGTGGGAAGAAGAGAGAGAAAAGAAAAGAAAAAAAAAATTAGTATATATAGAAGTAGAGTGAAGAAATAAAGTGAAGAAAGAACGAAGAAAGAAGCTTATCCGAGGATGAGTTCATATAACGTAAATAAGTCTTATGTTTATGTTACTCTTTTACTCTTTTACTCTTTTACCTGTTTCAGCCATCCGGCTGAGGCCATGCTGGGGCACCGCCCTTGTTGCTACACATTTTATCTCCAGCCTGTATAGGTTGGCCACTGGTGTAGGAGGGAGTTTGTTGCTGCTGCCCTTAGGTTTCCCTCGTGTCTTGCTGTGGGCTCATCCGGGATCCTGGATAACAAGGTGTCGAGATGTTTCTTAAAGACATCCACCTCCACGTCATGCAAGTCTCACAGATGCCTCGGCAGCCTGTTGAAGAGTTGAGGGCCCTTGAATCCCAGGCTATTGCAATACCTGCTCCTTATTCTAGATGTGGAAGACGGGACCTTTGGCACCACACAGTGACGTCCTGTTCGACGGTTGGTCCAGCTCCCAATGCCAAAGTTTGGTGCTAGTCCCTCCAGAGTTTTCCACATGTAGATCACTGCGTATCTCTCCCGTCTTCGCTCCAAGGAGTAGAGGTTCAGTTCCTTTAGCCTCTCCCAGTAGCTTGTCTCCCTCATCTTGGCAATCCTCTTGGTGTAGCTTCGCTGGATTGCCTCAAGCTCCGTGGTTAGTTTGACACTATGGGGTGACCACAGCTGGGAGCAGTAGTCCAGGCGGCTTAGGACAAAAGTCCTCCACAGTGTCAACATGGTGTCTCGATCTCTTGTAAGGAAAGTCCTCAAGATCCAGCCAGCGAATCGTCTACATGTTCTCGCCACCTTCATGATGTGTGAAGAAAAAGATGCATCATCGCTCATGTCTATGCCCAGGTCTCGTATCGATTTTGACACGGGGATATCGGTCCCTCCTGGTCCTGTGTAGCTGTGTTCCGCTATATTTGTGTTTGTGTTTGCAGGTTTGTATTGTAGGGCTTGGAATTTGCCAGCATTAAACTGCATGTTGTTTTCTTCAGCCCATCTGTATATGGCATCCAGATCCTGCTGTAAGAGGGCAGCGTCAGCCGGGTTTTTGATTGCCTGTGCTACCTTAGTGTCATCAGCATAGCTAGTGAGGGATGTTGTTGCATGCACCACAGAGGGCATGTCCGAGAGAGCCACCAAAAACAGTAGTGGTCCCAGGACTGTCCCCTGGGGCACCCCACTTGTTATCGGTGTTTCCCTCGAGAGGGCCCCATTTGCTGCGACTGCCTGGCTTCTGTCCCTTAGGAAGCCATGCAGCCACTCACCTACTTTTCCAGTTATGCCGAGTCCGTGTAGTTTGTGACATATCATTCCGTGGTCGACCTTGTCAAAGGCCTTCGCAAAGTCAAGATATATCACGTCCACATGTGAGCTGTCTAGTAGTTGTCTCAGTACCCAGTCGTAGTGATGTAGCAGCTGTGTAAGGCAGCTTCTTCCTGGGCGGAAGCCATGTTGCGTGCTAGTCAGGCGGTCATTTTCTTCGAGGAAAGTGATTAGTTTCTTTCTGACGACTCGCTCCATGACCTTACTGATATGCGACGTCAGGGAGACTGGCCTATAGTTCTTGGCCTCCGCTCTACTACCTCCTTTATGGATAGGGCATATTGTGCCTTCTTTCAGCTCCCTGGGTAGTACACCGCTAGCCAAGGAGCTTCTGAAGAGCATCTTCAGTGGAGTTGCTAAGGCCCGCTTACATATTTTTAGGAGAACTGCTGGGAATCCATCAGGTCCAGCAGCCGAGTCTGTTCTAATTTCATCAATGGCGTACACCACATCCTCCTCCGTTATGTCTATGTGGTTGATGGTTGCCATTTCTTGATGTAGTGTTGTGGCATCAAAGAACTCCTCTGGCTTTGTTATTTGCATGTGCCTCAGTGGACATGTGAAGACACTTTTGTACTGTTCGTTCAGTATTTCACATATCTCTTGGGGATTTTCGGTTAATGAACCGTCCGTGTGGAAGAGTGGTCCAATCTTGCAGTGTTACATATTTATGTTACGTATATCTTGCAATCTTGCAATGTTACATATTTATGTTACGTATATTTACTAATAATTGTTAGAATTCTATTATAATAAATATTTATTTACTATTATAAGTATATAGAAAATTAGATATATAGAAAAAATAAAGATATATTAAAATATATTAATATATATTAAAATATATCAAAATATATTAAAATATATTAAAATATATTAAAAATAGATTTAAATAAATATGAAGTAGAAGCATAGGATAAAATGTAGATATAAGGATAGATATATGAGTGGATAGATGGGTATATCATGTTATAGATGATAAATTATGAGGGATACTAGTTTATATTTAGTGTAAGTATTTAAATTAAATTAACTGAGTCAATAAGATTACTTATATGTTTAATGTTTTACATTGGAAAAATATTGAAAATCCCAGTTTTGTTTATTTATTAGTTATTATGAGATAATTTTGACAAAGATATGTTTAAAGATTTATTTAGCCAGAGTTAGCTATTGGTTATAACTCTAATATTAAATAATTACAAAAAAATACAAAAAAATTAAAAAATTAATTAAAAGTATAAGAAAATACTAAAACCATTTAAAAATTAAGACTATAAAATATTAATATTTCTAGACAAAATTTTTAAAAATTCCTGGAAAAACTTTCCAAGAGATTTTTAAAAAATTCCCAAAAGACTCTGAAAATATTCAAAAACCTTTTTAAAACATTTAAAATATGTTTAAAATTAATTAAAAACCTAAAATTATTCAGGAAATATAATTAAAAATCTAAAATTATTCAAAAATATAAATAAATATTAAACAATATTTAAAAAATACTTTAAAATATTTAAAAATATTAGAAAAATACTAAAAACTATATTTAAAATATTAAGGTGGCCCAAAAATTAGTATTTTTGGAAATAAGTAATTTAAAAAAAAATTTTAAGTAATTTTTCTAAAAAGATTATGAGATATTTTGGAAGTAAGATAAATAAAGATAAAAAAAGAAAGATATTTAAGAAGTAAAAATATTAAAAAGTAAAGATTTAAGAAGTAAATTATATATATTTAAGAAGTGAAAGATATTAAAATTAGAATTACATTAAATTTAAATTTAAAGATTTAGAATTTATGAACATATATGCATATAATTTAAGAAATGAGGTTATAGGTGTTTGGATAAAGTAAACATTATGTAGAGAAGATTAAACGTGTAATTATATTTTATATATAGATCTAAAAGTTGAGTTTTGGCGATGTTTACAAGAACCAAATAAATTGTTACGTAAATTAATGGAGTTCTTACATTTAAGTATGAAGAAAATTTCTCCAACACACAAATTGCAAAAGTTGGATAAAGCTGTGTTTTTATAAGCAGGTGCTTATGAAATTATATTCCAATATAAAGAATAGTCTCTATTTTTGGATTTTAAGTTCCATATCAAGTTGGATAGAGAAGTTGAAAATTGTTTACCAATATTATTAAACGAGCATTTATGGTTATTGAAACGAGATTTAAAGTCTATAGAAGTTGAGCCAACATAGTTAAAAATATTATCATTGGTTTTGACATTGCATTTATAGACCACATTTTTAACTAAACAGTTATTTTTTAAAGGACAGTTAGATTTAATTCTACAATTACATTTATCAGAGTTTATATTATTCGGAACAGTATTATTATATTGGATATTGCTAGAGGTATTAGTACTATTCTGGTTAAGGTTTAGATTTCTATTATTGATTCTATTTATATTTTGTGCTAGGTTCATAGTAGTAGAGTAAGATAGTTTAATTGTATGTCTGTTAAAGATTGAATAATATCTATGGGCATTGGGAAAACATTTATCAAGAGCTTTAAAAATAGTTTAGCTAAAGGTGTTTTAATACTTAGTGAAAATGGAGCAGCATACCAGATTATGTTTCTAGTTCTATTTCTTCTGCTAGTTTTAGAGTTTATGCTAGGTTTCTTATTATAATTATAATTAATATTATGGTTAATATTATGGTTATTTGCCTTATCATTATTGTCGATGTATTTAATTTCATTATTATAGCCAGCTCTAATGGCCTTGTGCCAAAAGTAGAAACAATTATAGCCAGCTCTGAATTGGCAGTATCGGTAGAGGGTCGGACACCATGCTTTGACGCATAGAGTTACGCCCCTTGCCATTCTGAGTTCAAATACCGCCGAGGTTGACTTTGCCTTTCATCCTTACGGGGTCGATAAAATAAAGTACCAGTAATACACTGGGTAATTGCTGGCCTTGTGCCTAAAATAGAAACAATTATTATAGCCTGCTCTACTTAAAGCTTCGTTATAATATTGTGCCTTATCTTCAAATAATATTTTTATTCGCTGAGATTCGAGAAATACGTTGTTGTACAGAATTTACGATAGTGTTCTTAACGGATCTAGGATGATTAGAGATAAAGCTAACATAGTTTAAGTTCTCATTAATTTTATCGAATGGATAGTATAGCCCAGTATTAAGGTTTAATGTTACGTCTAAAAAGTTAACAATTTTATAATTATTCTCTATTTCTAACTTAAGATTATAGCTATTAAAAAATTGTATTATTGATTTTCTTTTTCTATTGATTTCACAATTATTATTATTTTCAATTAACAGCAGCATATCATCACGATATAAACCACCGGTCATCTCCGGTAGTTTTCTATGTAATGTATTGTTAATAAAAAGCCCCACAAGATCTGTTATTTGCGCCGAGTCCGATGACCCCATAGTGATATCGAAATTATTATCTCTATCTGCTCTGGTCGTTGAATTAATTAAGGTTTTCCGTGCAGTTAAAATGATATGCATTTCATCACTAGATAAATCAGTATATTTAGATGCGTAGATAAGGGCTTTATTAAATAAATTAGGAGTGATAGATGAGTAGTAATTTGCAATATCCAATTGAATGAATTTTTTGTTATGCTTATATTTTGTTATTGAACCAATCTATAACTTCATTAGTACCATTCATAGTTTTAAGTAAGATATTTCTTTAAGTTGCGGTATGATTCTATCTAATATATGTTTACTAACTATGCTTAAGTCTGATTTAGATGGTGTTATAAGTCTAACTGGTAATTCTATTTCAAAGTTTCTTTTGTGGTCTTTCAAATTAATTTTTGGTTTTCTATGTATAAAGGGTTCGGTCCTATTTTCGATGCCTAATTTATGAATTATATCAGAAGCTTCTCTATTTAGCATTTCAAAGTCATCATTGGTTGTTCTTTTGTAGTTTTTCCTTAGTTCCTTCAATATAAGATTATTATATTCGTCCTTTTACATTCCCTATAGATTGTTGGTTTTGTCAGATTTAACGAGAATTTTCTCAGTTTTTTCAAGATTTTCTATATTATTCTTAAGGCCTTTAAGGTATTCCTGGCCTACAAATTGGTTTTTCTTGAATTTGATGTTTTGTATAATTGATATTATTTCATTTTCAAATTCCATTAATAGTTTGTTGTTAGGTGGATTTTTCTTGGATCATATCGAAGTTGGATTTATTTGTTTTTTCATCTGATTTTCTATCGAAATGGAAAGCACGCCATCTAAGTCTTCTTATAAAGGAGTCAGATTTCTCAATGAGTTGTTTGAGATAGTCCTTATTCTTAGGTAGAGGTATGTCATTTAGAGAAGAAAAGATCTACATTATATATATATATTATATACATATATATATATATATATATACATACATATAAATACATACATTATATACACACGCACGCAAACGCTCAAACGCACGGACACTCACGCACGCACGTGTGCACGTACACACACATGTTATTAGATTTAACTCTTACTGGAACGCTGCACGAACACACACACACACACGCACGCACACAGACACGCACATATGTTAATTAGTTATAGCTTTCCTGCTCCTCTTCCACTGTGATGTATCAAACGCAGCGTCTGTCGCTCTCTCTCCCTCTGTCTCTCTCTCTCTCTTCCGCTATCCCCCTCTTTTAGTCTGTCTGTTTCTTTCACTCTCACTCTTTCTTTTTCATTTTTATAGATATAGCGATTTTTTTCTGTGCAATATCGTACCTATAGTCAGTTTTATCGATTTTTTTACCTGGACAAAGGGGGAGTCGATCATTCGCAATATCGTGGCGACCTGCCCTGTTAAATTTGTGGTTGATTACAAAATACATTTTGAAAATCGGCCTTGCGGATACAAAGTTGCTGCGGAACAGACACACACATACACACACAAACAGACATTTTCATTTATATATATATATATATATATAAATACCCCACAACTTACTGTGGATACCTCTGTGTATATATATATATATAATGGAGTATATAGGAAATACTGTATATATTTTATCATCTAATAGTTCTTCAGACTTGCAATTATATATACACACACACACACATCCCACTAACATCTCTACTAATACCCCCCTCCCCACTCCACCTTTCACACCTACCCATCCTCTCCCCTGTCCACCGCACCTCCGCACACACTGACACCGACTTTCTCCACCTGCCATTCTCCCCTACTGCTGCCCTGAATCTCTGACCAGCTCTCCGCTCACACAGACACACAACCCTCCTCCTGCCTTGACCCTCTGACCACTTCTTGTTGCGCGCGCACCCCACATCTCCCCTCTTCCGACCAACCCAACCACGGATTACACACATTGGAAATCGCTCCCACGAATCAACTCCATCACAAGGAAATTATCCGGCATCCCACCACACCCTCTATGGAACTACCTTAGGAACTTACCCACGGACATACACTCACAACATTTTTTTTCCCACACGCCACCTACATCCACAATACGTATAAACACCACACACACGTGCGTACCACCACATATTTACACACACAGCCTCCGGAATCCCCCCCCCCACCTATCTGACCCCTCCCCATCCACACACGCACACACACATCGACCTACACCCCACCCCACACACACCTTTTCCTGAACATGGAACCCCGTTCTTCCACCAACTCTCACATTCACATAAACACACACACACACACGTACACCTACACACACACACCATCTTCAGCCCTCCCCGCTCGGACACCATGTCTCCCTCTCCCCACTCCACCCACCACCACCCCTACACGCCCCACACCCTTCCACCACTTGTTTATCTTCATGTATATTTTTATTTTTATTATGTTTTTATATTTATTTTCATTTTTACCGTTTCCCCTCACCCCTTTTTTCTAAATGTCGCTCCCCCACTCCCCTACACACCCTTGGAACTCTCTTCCCACACACTTTTCGCCTGAAGAAGGACTTATGCCCGAAACGTCGTTCCCCACCACCACCCCACTCTCAAGAGCGTGAAACTAATAAACCTTTGTTCGTACTGCCTCTCTGTTTTGTTCCCTTTCCATTTTTCACTATATGTATATATATATATATATATATATATTAAAATAACAGATTAAAATTTAAGCAAAGAATCGCTGCTTTCACCCTTAACGGGATCTTCAGAAACTAAATGGGTCAGCAAGACTCACAGACAAAAAGGCCATCCTGAACCGCTGGACTGAACACTATGGCAATCTGTTTGGAGATAAACGCTCGGTAGCAGACACTTCGACCAACATCTCACAGCAGCAAGTCAAAAGTGAGCTGGATACACCACCCTCTTTTGAGGGGAGGTAAAGACTGCAGTCACCCACACGATAACAACAGGGATACTGCTGTTGATGATATTTCCGCTGAGGAATGCAAGTATGGCGGTGGTTCACTCCTTGAGAAGCTCACAGACCTGTTTGTACAGTGCTGGTCAACGGGAGAGATACCAACAGACCTCCAAAATGCCGTGATAGTGTCCCTCTACAAGAACAAAGGCCACAATTCAGACTGCTCGAGCTACCATGGCATCACGTTACTCTCAACCGCAGGCAAATTTCTAGCTCGTGTTCTGCTCAATAGACCCATCCCAGCCATTTCAGAGGATGTCCTCCCATAAAGCCAATGTGGATTCCCTGCCAACCGCGGAACCACAGACATGATTTTTGTCCTTTGCCAGATCCAAGAAAAATGTAGAGAACAAAATATGGTCTTGTACGCTGCCTTCATTGAACTGATTAATGTATTTGATACAGTCAGTAGGGGTGGATTGTGGAAGATCATCAGCAGACTTGGATGTTTGCCAACTTTCCTGACCATGCTCAAGCAACTCTAGACAGGACAGCAGGGACCAGTGAAGCACAATGGTGGTCTCTCCAATGATTTCCCCATCGAGAAACAAGTGGCGTGAAACAAAGCTGTGTCCTTGCCCCAAACTTATTTGCAATCTTATTTAGTATGATGCTCCGCAAAGCAAAGTAAGATCTGTGGGAGGGCATTTACATCCGGTTCCGTACTGATGGGAGTGTTCAACTTGCAACGACTTCTCGCCCGTACCAAAACACTGGAAGGGCTGAAACTGGATCTGCTGTTCGCAAATGACTGTGCCCTTCTGGCGCCCACGGAGGAAGATCTCCAGATAACCGTCAGCTGCTTTGCTCGGGCAACCAAAACCTTTGGCCTGACCATCAGCCACAAGAAAACGGAAGTCTTGTGCCAGAAGCCAACAAATGAAGAGTACCACCCTCCACAAATTTTCATCGATGGACATCCCCTCAGTGCAGTGGAGCACTCCACATACTTGGGAAGTGTCATTACCAGCGACGCTACCTCAGCAAAGGACATTGACAACCGCATTGCCCAGGCCAGCAGCTCATTCGGACGCTTGCAGTAACGCGTGTGGCAGAACCACTCTCTACGCCTCATCCCAAAGATCAGTCTACAAATCTGTTGTAGTCATTACCCTCCTCTACGGAGCTGAAAACTGGGTCCTGTACTGGAAGCAGATCCAGCTACTGGAAATATTCAATCAGCGATGCCTTCGCTCTATCATGGGTATCGATTGGCAGGACTATGTAACAAACGAGGAAGTTCTCAAGAGCACCGATATCACAAGCATTGAGAGCATGCTGAGACATCTCTACTGGGCAGGTCATGTTTCGCGGATGAACGACTTTAGGAGGCTAAAGGCAGTTTTCTATAGCGAACTACATCAAGGCAAGTGAAACCAAGGAACGCTTCAAGGGACAACTCAAGCGCCAGCTGATCCAAAGCAATATTGATCACACGGAATGGGAGCACCTGGCAGAGGACAGAGAAAAATAGAGAATGACCATCAAAACAGTTGCAGTCAGCTTTGAAGAAGGCAGGAAGGCGGCGGCTGAAGACAAACATCAAAGAAGAAAGCTGTCCGCGACCAACCCATCCACCAACTGACCAAATATACACTTGTCCCAACTGTACCAGAGCCTGTTGGCCCAGGATTGGCCTCTATAGCCACCTCTGGGTGTGTCACCGCACGGGGCAGGACAAACATTCTTCCCACTGATCTTCGCAAGCGAAGAATCCGCCGTTCATGTATGTATATATATATATATATATATATATATATATATATATATATATATGTGTATATATATGTCGGGTCACTCTTGAGTGCTACTGGTAACATGTAACCCAGTACAACCTATCGCATGGTCGGGTCGTCGGCGACTAAACCGACAACCCCACCAAGTTTACTTGGTGAGGAGGGTGATTTTGGACACCCTTCAGGACAAAAAACAAAACCTGACAAAGGGCGGAAGAACTCATAAGAGTCAACGGCCATCCAAAAGTGTGTAAATATGTATATACACATGTACCACGCGGTTAAACCACTGGGAGTGAAGGACCCCTAGCCTTTGTCAGGGCATTCTTCTAGAAGGCAACTCAGGAAACTGGGATAACTCCGATATAAAACCTGCGGTTCAGTAGTTACCGATGATGTTTTCTTTTGGGGGGGTTATAGCTACTGTGGGATTGGCTCAGTGCACAGTCTTTCCTCACTTTAAAAAATATCTTCACGCACAGACATTGCACGATAGAATTAATTAATAATTATTAATAATGGTATCACGTGCAATGGTCATACTCGATAACGAGGGGGCAGCCATCATGTATGTATTATGTATCGATGTATGTATTTAGTTATCTTATTTTTTTCCGAGTTTATTTTGACCAGTCAACATCAGGGCAGCAAGGTTGTAGAGAAAAGAAACTTTCCGTCTTTCCTTGTGCAATCGTTCGTTCTTTGTACCTTAAAATATTTTACAGCTTTCGAAGATTCCAGATATTGTGCCTATTTGCAGCTTATGGATAGAGAATCTGCATTCTTTCTCCAGCGCAAGTCTATATGTATTATATAGCTCCAATAATAATAGGCCGGCTGTGTTTTAATTCCATGGCTGTATGTATGTATGTATACATAAATACATACATGCATACATACATACATACACATACACATAAATACATACATGCATACATACACATGCACATAGGTACATGCATGCATACATATATACATACATACATACATATATACATACATACATACATACATACATACATACATACATACATACATACATACATACATACATACATACATACATACATGGAATAAAGCCTGATATAAATCTCTCACCCAGAGAAATCGGAAGATCCTATTCAATGTTCAAACAAGATAAAAAAATTGACCAATTTACAGAAAAAGTTGTGCATGGATACTTGAGGCGTAAAACACAGACCATAGAGGGGATAAACCACTCAAAAAGCCTGGCATGGAGTTCCGACAAGTTTATGACATAACACCTTGAGGGATATCTCTATGCAATACAGGAACAAGAACTCCCTACCAAATATCTGCTGCACAAAAGAGGAGGGCCAGCAGCTGACAATAAATGTAGGCTATGTAAAACAAAGATCGAGGATGTAAGCCACATTGTTGCCAGCTGCGAAAGAATGTCATCTCGCTACTACCTCCCCATGAGACACGATGGGATAGCTAGAACCATCTGGAACGCACTTCGGAAAACAAAATTAACAACAAACGAGGAAGAATATATTGAGACAGATGGCACTAAGGAATACTGGTGGAACCTGAAAATAAAAAACTGCCACCAAATTAAAGCACAACCGGCCTGATATTGTAGTTTGGGACCACACATTGAAAACGTGTTCTGTTGTGGAGATCAGCTGCCCACTTGATGTAAACGTTGTCAGAAAAATACAGGAGAAGGAGGACATCTACGGACCATTGATGAGGAGTTTACAAATCCAGTATCCAAGATACACCTTTAGCTTCATACCCATCATTATTGGTGCTACGGGTTATATACCAACCCGCTTGGACCAAAGTATGACTGAACTTGGATTTGCGGACAAAAAGCGCAGCTCCCTAATTCATAGTCTACAAATGGCTGCGATAGCTGGCACCTTCAAAATTTGCAAAACATTCTTGCGATTCAAGGGATGACAATTTCTTTTCTTTTACAACCTTGCCACCAGGAAGGTGGCCGGTCAAAAAAATATACTCGAAATTAAGAGAAAGAGAAAACATACATACATACATACATACATACATACATACATACATACATACAGTGAAGGCGTGTGGCTGAGTGGTTAGAGAATTGGATTCGCAATCGTAAGGTTGTGAGTTCGATTCCTGGACCAGGCGATGCGTTATGTCCTTGAGCAAGACACTTTATTTCACGTTGCTCCTTCTACCTGGAGTTGCGACCGATAGATAGTATTAGCAATTGGAAAGACCAACGGAAACATTGTTCCCTCGGTCCGATTTGACGAAAGTCGATCGTTTAAGATACATACATACATACTTACCTAGTGGCTGCCAACTCGTTTTCGAGTACGGCCACTACTTTATATCCATGTAGCAGAATCCTTACCGATGCGCTGAACGAGTGTGACTTTTTAGTCCAGCCAGCGACTTGAAAACCCCGGCACAAACACCACACCCGTGACAACCATTGACACACAGTGCTGGGCCGATGGGACCACGTGACGACAAGCGCAGAGAGATTTCCAGATATAAAGCAATGCCTGTGCCGTGAAGCTTTTATAGTGAGCAAAGGCACTGCACAAAGCCAGTCCCACTCTCTTAACCAAGATGATATTTACCAAAAAGAAGAACATGTCAACATCATTGGATACCATCAGGGTTGCAGGTGTTATATCAGAGTTTTCCTTCTCCTAGAATTCTGCCTTGACAAAGGCTAAGGGGTCATCTCTCCCGGTGATTTTGGATGGCCATTGACTCTTAAGAGCTCCTTTGCCCTTTGACAGGTTTTGTTTTTAGTCCTGCAGGATGTCCAAAGTCACCCTCCTCACCAAGAAACCTTGGTGAGGAGGGTGACATACATACATACATACATACATACATACATACATACATACATACATACATACATACATACATACATACATACATACATAGACGAAATCCGAGCAGTTGATGTTAGAACTCGAAAAATACTAAACAACACCGGAAACTCCACATCAACAGTGACATAAACCGCCTTTACTTGAAACGTAAGCAGGGAGGCAGAGGCCTAACATCAGTCCAGACAGCATTTGAATGTCGCATCATGTCCCTCCGACAACATCTACGAACTTCGAAGCGTAGGAGCTTGTCTCTCGAGCAAGTCTATTTGCATGAAACAGATAAAATCATGAGAGTTGGGAAGGAACTCCTCGAGAGATATTCCCTGTGTGATAATCAAAAACTCACACACAGGGAAATCGCTCAGTAGTATCGCAGTGAATCCATGGATGAAAAACTGCATGCTTATCAACAAAAAATCATGCATGTATATGTTGCCAGGAAGCTCCAGAGTGAGAGTAATATAGAAAGTAGGCTATCTTGGACCAACAACGGCTATATTGGTTCCCACTTTGAAGGATGCGGTTTTGCAATCCAAAGACAGGAAATTAACACGAAATACCTGATTCACAAAAGAGATAGGGATGCAGGCAAAGCACCTAGATGTGATAACAAGTGCAGACTCTGCAGAATTAACATCGAAGATGTTACCCATGTCATCAGCAGCTGTCCAAAGATGTCATCGTGGTACTATCTACCTATGAGGCATGATGTAGTGACCAAAACACTGTACAATGCAATCCATAAAAAAGATAGCCCCTATAATAAACACATTAAAAGCTACAACAATGTGGAAGATATCCATGTACATAATATGAAAGAGTACTGGTGGAATGTTCCAGTAAAAAATCCCAATAAAATGCAGGCATAACAGACCAGATATTATGATATGGGACAGGGAGAAGAAAGCATGCACAGTAGTGGAAATTAGCTGCCCAGCAGATGCCAATATAATATCAAAGATTAGCGAAAAGGAGAATATTTATGCAGAACTGATGAAAAATCTGCAGATACTCCACCCTGATTACACCTTCAGATTTATGCCTGTGATTATTGGGGCACTGTGGTATGTTAGTAACTGCCTCAATACAAATCTTGAGAAGCTAGGCTTCACAGGAACAGAAAGTTAGGAAATTACAAGTACAATCCATTAATGGAACAGTAAAAATATGTAAAACATTCCCAAAATTTTGCATTTAATAACTGCATATACACATGTACAGATACAAAGCATATACACATGCACACATACAACTCAAAACATCCACATCCACACATACAATAACATCCATATCTACACATGCATGAATACATAATCTACCTAGTTGATGTGTAAATTCCAATGAGAGAGTCTTGTATCTATGTTAGAAACTGACTCTCTCTCTCTATTGGTAAACATTTGTGAAATTATAAAACCAGAAGAACATACATACATACATACATACATGATGGCTGCAAACTCTGCTAAGAGTACTACAATCGCTTGTCAGATTATAGAGTTTGGTGCACTTTTAGGTACGGCCAGTCACACAAACCTGTAACATCCTGAACAAGCAATGCCTGTGCTTTGAATGTTTTTTAATTGGAGAAAGGCCTTGCACTCAACCAATCCCACTCTCTGAATATCGAAAGCACTAACCGAAAAGGAGAACTGGTCAACATCATCGGATGCTTCCGAAGCCGCAGGTTTTTTTTCCTTTTCAGAGTTTCCCTCTCTTAGAAAGGTCCTTTCACTCCCAGATAAAAAAAAATACTATTTGGATGGCCGTTGCCTCTACTGAGTTCCTCCGCCCATACATACCCTCTGAGATCAAATCCCCTGATGTCAACATTGCTATTCCTCCTTTCAATTTAAATAAGTACCAGTCTATGACACTGGATTGGCGGAATTGTTAGAGCGTCGGATGTAATACCTTGCGGTAACTCTTGATTCTTTGCAGGCTCAAAAGCCAAACCATTTCATATCTCAAAGTTCCTGCATTATTATTCTAAATTATTACTCTCTTGAATCCACCAATGATACACAAAGTCTACAGAATCCTTGATCTCTTTCTTACCTTCAAGCCCATCCTTTACCAAATCCTAACAGTCTCTATATCTGTTGGATCACACAGGCACTGATAAATGGAGACCACTGCATACTCCAGAACACTGTTTTTCAACATTTCGTGTCTATATCAAGTGTTTTCATTATTTCTCATTCATAATGGTCGGGGGGTGGAAGAAGTGATGGAGCGTCGGATAAAATGTCAGTGCGGTATTTGTTTTGACTCTTTACATTCTGAGTTCAAATCCCGCCGAAGTCAACTTTGTCTCTCATCTTTTCGAGGTCGATAAAATAAAGCACCAGTTACGTACGCGTGTCGATGTAATCAACTTTCCCCTTCCCTTACATTGCTGACCTTGTGCCAATGTTGGAAATCGGCGGGATTTGAACTCAGATCATAGTTACGTATCTTTACGATCTGAGTTCAAATCCCGCCGAGGTTGACTTTGCCTTTCATCCTTACGGGGTCGATAAAATAAAGTACCAGTAATGCACTGGATAATTGCTGGCCTTGTGCCTAAAGTAGAAACAATTATTTTTCAATCTTAAAAGTAGTGGATTGGCAGAATTGGTAGAGTGTCGAACAAAATTCCATTATGGTATTTGTTCTTTACATTCTAAGTTCAAATCCCTCTGAAGTTAGTTTTGCCTTTCATCTACCACTACCACTACCACTGCTCTCTTGTTCACACTTTATCGCACATACACTCTTACCATCCCCTGTTCACAGTATAACCGACAATTTACACTACACGTAATCTATTGTTAGCACTTAAATGTAATGCATTGATTTATTTGTAGGGATGGACATAGTCGACTGAGTCTAAGTCAGGATATGCTTGGTACTAATCTTACTGAAGTTGAAATGATGAAAAGTAAATACAATCTCGGCTTGATTTCAACTTGGAATTTATCGTTATACTCATTTCTTTCCTATTTCCGAGTCACTATCGTTCCCTTTTAACATTTATTCGGTTTTATAACAAATATTATTGGAGTCGTTTCTTTATTTGTTATCATAATCGATATTTTAATATGGTTATATAAGGATTTCGTACAAAAGATATAAGGAGGAAATTAATTTAACTTTGTGATGATGTCATAGATGTTACCTATGACTACAGCTTTGTGTGTTTTACCGCGCTTCGTCAGTTTAGTACAGCCATGTTTAAATAATGATTTCGTTATTTTATAATCATTATCCTTCTGGGGTCCATGTGATAGACTTCCCTTCTCCGAAATTGCTAGCCTTGTGTGTAAATTATAAATCATTACATTATAACCATCACCACCACCATCATCATCATCATCATCATCATCATCATCATCATCATCATCATCATCATCATCATTATCATCATCACCATCACCACCACTACCACATCCGCCACTATCATCACCATCATCATCATCATCATTCTCACTACCACTACCACCACCATCATCATCCTCATTTTTTTTATGTTGCTGTTACTGTTGTTGTTTCCTTCATATTATCAAGGGGAATCAAGGTGGAAAGGGAAGTGCTCCCAATTTGTTGGAAGACGGGTGAGAAAGGCAAGAATGACCCGAGTGAATGGGCCTGCTCTGAGTATGCGCCTGTAGATTGGTGGTGATAAACTGGGAGAGGGCACTTGCCCTGGTGGTCAGGCTCACCGTGGCTTTTTAAATGGGCTTTCTCCACGAGTGACCCTCGGAGGTCTCTCCTTTATTGGGGAATTTTCCTTTGTTTCATTTTTTTGTTACATCCTTTGTTTTTGTTTTATGTTTTTGTTTTTACACGCAGAAACACCCATTAGTACTGTCCTGTGCTGTCCTTAATATTATGCTTTGTGTCAACCCTTGTGGTTAATAAAGAAAACATATTATTATTATTATTATTATTATTATTGGTCTAAGCGGACGTATTTTGCTCGCTCACAGTAAGTCGCTTTATTTGCCTGTTAAAATTATTTGTTGTTAAATATTTCTTGTTGTGTAAGGGATATAAGCCCTTAGACTTTGCCCCGTGAAGGGGAAAGTATAATATTTGGGCCTTTTGGCCCAAATATTTGAACTTTTTTTTACATGTTAAAAAATTTACGAAGAAAAAAAAACATGGCTGAGCCACGCCCCCCCCCCCCCAGCGATATGTCGGCTGTCGTGCGACAACGACGTAGAAGTTGAGAGGAGGGCTACAACGAAATTAACACACATTGATAACACAATCACCACCACAAACAAGGTAAACAAAGACACCAATGATACCAATAAGAACACTAATTTTGAAAAAAAATGACACTAACAGCGACAACGAAAATACAGATAACAAAAAAAAAAATAACAAATACAACAATATCAACACCACTAACATGAAAACAAATAGCGACAACACCAACAGCAACAATACCAACTGCACCGAGAACAACGGTGGCAACAAAGACAACAATAATAACAGCGACAGTGCTAACAACAACACCAACAAGAAGAACGACAACAAAACCCCCAACGAAAACAAGAAGAACACTTTCGCTGTGGCAGCAGCAAAAAAGAGGTCATGTTTCAACATGGACCTCTCAAACAAAGATGAAATGTTGGCCCAGGCATGGAAGCTCATCAAGCAAGAGCAAACTTGGGCCAACTTAACTGTCCCGGTAGAGGTATTGAGTTAGTGGAGCGCAAAACGGTGCATTATAGATGCATCTTAGCACAAACCAAAAGGGCAGCTTTAATCCCACAAGAAGATGTCGAAGTCGTGCTGAGGTGCATCAGAGAAGACACCGAATACATAGCGAGGGGCAGACAGTACGGCACCATTTCGGTGTTGTTCAAGTTAGAAGCCCTCGCTATGAAACACGCTATGACTCCTTGCAAAACCAGCAAGGTCATAATGTACCCCTCCCACATGGGAAAAAGAACGGCCCGTCTCCGCATTCCCAGAATCCCACCAGGACTTGACATGTGGTGGCTTCTGGGATGTGTGATTGTGGAGGGGACGGATACAGTCCCTATAGAAGTGACCAGAATGGCCAGAGAAGACTGGTCCGGGGTTGACCTGAAGATCCTTCTCCAGATCAGGCCCGAGAATGTGAAGACAATCCCGGACCACACCCGCCTTCAGAATGGGACGGTCATTCACATTATGACCGAAGGTAAAAGGCCGCAGTGTTTTGTTTGTGGGGAAAAAACCCATTTGCGAGCCTTCTGCCCTCAACTGCTGAAAGAGGCAAGTGGTCGAAAGGCTCCACTGCTGTCGACGCCGGGGCGAGGACCACAACCAACACCAGCACCGGCAAAACCACCAACAACAACACCAATAGAAAGAGTACCACCAACATTGACCACCCAGGGGGGAAACGAGGAAAGCTGTCAAATTCCCCCTCCCCCCAAAAATACACACACCAATAAAACCATAAATATACATACAGACACACTTACAGACACAGACCCCTCATCTACCAGTAGTGAAAATGAGGGAAATCCAAAATACAAAAAAGGAAACACAAAAAGAAAAAAAAATCTCAACAAAGCACAAAAGCACCCACAATAAAAAACGCAGACACCACCCACGCAAACATCTCTCCAATAACACCAACATCAACACCATCATCACCATCACCAGAATCCCCCAAACGCAAACAACCGAAACAGACGCAAGAACAAATATACACACAAACATCTGAAACCACAGACACCGCACTCACAACAAACACAGATACAACCGAAACAACACCACCAAAACCATCACCACCACAGCCACGCAAACAAATAAAATCACACCAACAAAACATACAAAACTTCGTGCTCGTCAGGAGGGCCAACAAGGAACTGATGGCCCTCGTAGCACGAAGTGAAAATATACAAAAAGAGGGGGAAATTTTTTAATCGAGCACATTTCGCGTGCCGGAAGATTTGGTTTCTGGTGCGAATGTCTCTCGACATATTCAAAGAAATACGAGACAGCTTTCCTCGGGACGTGGGAACCCCGAACGTAAAACCCACTTCAAGACTTTTAAAGGGGTTCCCAAAAGAAACCCCACTAACTATGGAGGTCGAACAACCCGACCTTCAAAAGAGCCCGGAAGGTAAGTAAACCTTCCTTTCTCTCTGTTTAACCTGCCAACATGGCCGTATTAAGAGTAGGATGTTTAAATGTTCGAGGCCTGGGATCGTCCTGGAAGCAGGGTCACCTGCTCAACGACCTCAGGTCTATAGAAATGGATGTAATTGCAGTCAGCGAGACCAGGATTTCCGACACGCGCGCACTAGCCCCCATTTTCGACGACTATCATTTCTTTGCATCTGTTAGCCGGCCGGGAATGGGAGGCGGGGTGGCAGTGCTGTTTAGGAAAGGCCTGGATCTCGAGGTAAGGTCGATCTTCCGGGACCCGGACTGGAAGTTGGTGGTCGTGGACGTGAACAATAATGAAGGTGGTGCCTTTAGACTGGTGGCCGTCTATGCTCCTACTGGGGCAGGACGGCCGGACTTCTTTAGACGCCTGGAAGCCTTTCTGGGTACGTCTCGCCTTTTACTGTTAGCGGGGGACTGGAACGGCATCTTAGACGCACGCTGGGACTGTGTGGGAGTATCCGATAGGAGCGAGGGGTGCAAAAGCCTCAAGAACCTGATCAGCCAGTTCCAACTGTCTGACAGGTACCGACTAGATTTCCCTAATGCACCAGTGTGGACCTAGGCTAACCGCATAGGGTCATCTAGATCGTATATAGACAGGATATTCATTAGGAAAATAGACAGAAATAGTGTAAGCTGTCCACGTTTTGAAACAGTCGCCTATTCAGATCACAAGTTTGTGATCTGTATGGTCGACCTAGATAAGACGCGTAGGTTAGGACCTGGTTACTGGAAGCTAAACATGTCATTTCCGGCACGTAAGGCTTACAGGGACCAGGTCAACAATTTAGTTAAGAAAAAGTTGACAAGGGGAATCGTCAACAATAGATGGTGGGGGCTCTCAAAAGAGAGATTAGAGTAATGTCGATAGAGTTCAGCAAAGAAGTAGCATTAGAGAAAAATAGAAAGGAGGGGGAGTTGGTAGATAAGTTAGACGAGGCTATTGGTAGTGGCATTGCAACTGATGTGCTAGCGGCGAGAATGGCATTAGACCATTTTTTCAATGCGAAACACGAAGGTTGCATTGTCAGAGCTAAGGCGTGTGCTCTGAGAAATGAGGGAACCAAAGCTGTTCGATGGGCCTGCGTGATAGAGGCTCAGCGTGGTAATAAAACCACGATTCGGTCTTTGACGGACCGAGACGGGCACGAGCTGAGCGATTCCAAGAGGATGTGTGAGGCCTTTCGCCAACATTTTGCTCTGTTGTTCGGGGGAAGTGGCGGATCAGAGATGGTGGCGGACTTCAGTCCCTACCTCGATGGCTTGCCACAACTCTCGACGGCTGACGCTGGGCGCTGCGAAAGGCCAATTACTTCAGCTGAGATTCAGGATGCCCTTGTCGGCTGCATGAGGCGCAAGTCACCCGGTTTGGATGGTCTGCCCTACGAGCTTTACGTAAATATGCCAGACTTGTTCTCCAATCTCCTCGAAGCCTTCTACTGCAACTGGCAGCAAAACGGGAGTATTCCCAGTTCTGTGAGCCGGGGCGTAGTGACGCTGATAAGGAAAGACGAGAACAAGAGGGACACATTAGACAATTTCAGGCCCATAACTCTGCTCAACACAGAGTTTAAGATTTTGGCCAGGGTGTTAGCGAAGAGGTTGGTGCTTGTCGTCGGGGATTTGGTTGGGGAGGCGCAAACTTGAGCAATCCCAACCAGGTCCATACACGACAACCTCCACCTAATGCGATACATCATAAAGAGGGTAGGGTGTAAACCTGGCTTCGGTGGGGCTCTGATTAATTTAGATCAATCGAAAGCATTCGATAGGGTCGACCATCGGTACCTGGAGGCTGTCCTCAAGGCGGCTGCCTTCGGCCCCGTCTTCAGAAGCCGGATCGCTGCAATGCACAGCGGCACCTGCTCGATGGTCAAAATTAATGGCCACCTCTCGGAACCGTTTCAGGTCTCCCGATCGGTCCGTCAAGGGTGCCCTCTCTCGTCCCTTCTGTACGTATTGACTCTCGAGCTTTTACTGCGGAAGCTGGAGCTGTTGCAGGGCATCCCGCTCGAACCGGGACGCGGAAAGGCTGTGTTGGCTTATGCGGACGACATCACCGTGATAGTTGCGGACACCTCAGAAATCGAGGTGGTCGGCAACTTATTGGAGGAATATGAAAGGTTGACGGGAGCAAAACTTAACCCGGAAAAGTCAGTGGGCATGCAACTCGGCACCTGGAGAGGCAAGTCCATGCCGTCCAACAGCGTCGTTAGGCGCTGGACGGACGGACCGGTAAAGTTGCTAGGGGTTTGGTTCGGGCCAGACCTCCAGGTGGATAAGAATTGGGACGAGGTGACGGGCAGGGTAGTCAGTCTCACCCAGAAATGGGCTGGGTTGAAGCTATCACTGAAAGGTCGGGCGGAGGTGGCGAACGCGTACATCGCGTCCGTCATCTACTACCGTCTGACTGTCGTCCCTTGCTCCCGTTCGCGCCTCGCCATCTTGGAGCGGCTCCTCTTCAAATTCTTGTGGAGGGGTCAGGTTCCGCTGGTGAGGCGGTCCATCTGCTGCCAGCACCCTCTACGTGGAGGGCTGGGCATGCCGTGGCTAATGATGCGCAGGCACGCGCTGAGGCTGCGGCATCTCCAGATATTCTGCCTAAACGGTGAACAGGTGTGGTCGCTGTTTGTCAGACGGGCGTTTCCGCAGCTCGTTTCTTTGACTGAGCTGCAGTCCTGGGTCAAAAAGAGACCGAGACTGGGTGACTGGCATCTGGAATGTTGCCAGGCACTCACTGCCCTCTACCAGGCGGGCAATGCGGTCAGTGGAACTTCCACTCTCGAGTTCTATAGAGGATTAGTGGTGGGCAAGTGTGACGACGCACTCGGAGAGGCTCTGGGAGTCAACGAAGTCGAACTAACCAGTCTGTACCGGAGGACTTTCGAGCCGGGGACGATGGATAATTTCCAAAAATCTCTCGCTTGGCAGTGCTACCGGGGGGCACTGCCGGTTCGAGATAAACTCTACAGGCACGGAAGTGCTGTCAGACGGACCTGCCCGAGATGCGCGCAGAGCGACGAAACCGTTCTGCACGCACTCGTCCAGTGTCCGTGCATTACTGACTTGTGGAGTTATGTTGAACAGCTGTTGTCGCGTGTAGAACGGATCTGGCTATCGGCCGAGTCCATAGTGAAGATCGACCCGCCGCCTTCTTTTGGCCAGGAAGGGCAGGCAATTTTCCTCTGTCTGGTGGCAGTAGCGAAAGGGGTTGTATGGTGGACGAGGTTGAAAAGACTGAAGACAGACACTTTTCTCTTCGGCCAATCCCTCATCAACTTTTTCAAGTTTCACTTGGAAAGGAAGGTGAGGGTGGAGAGAGAAGTGCTCCCCCCCCCCGTACATTTGCTGAAAGGTGGGTGAATGTGGCGAGAATGGCCCGTGTGAGTGGGCCTACTCTGGTCATGCGGCTGTATGTAGGTAAATTTGAAGAGGAGAGGGATGCCCTTCCAGGGTGCTCTCGAAGCGTCGGGTCGTTCAGGACTGGTGGGGTACCTGAGCGAACCTTAGGTGGTCATCCCCCCTATTGGGGAATTTTTTCTTGTTGTAATTTTATTGTTACTTTATTGTTACTTTGTTATTGTTACTTTGTTATTGTTACTTTGTTATTGTTATTCATATTGTTTACTCGATTTTTCTGTAAAACCCCACTGTCCCAGTCTTTTGTATTGTCCCCTATATGTCGGCCCTTGTGGCCAATAAATGAAATCATCATTATTATTATTATTAATAATAATAATAATAATAATAATAATGTAAACGATTTGGACGGATGTTTCTGAATATAAAGAAGCCATCTTTTGTGCGGAGTCATCTATTGGGTCCAGGTTACAGCTGGTTCAATTGTTCGGTCTGAACGGGTTTTTCTAGAGAGCAAAACAATAAAAGACGAATTCAATAAAAGACGAATTCAAAAATAGTAATATTTTGAACAAATTGATTATAATAATAACAATGACAGAGGTTGATTCTTGACTATTGTACAACGTGCTGGTCATTTTGGCTAATTTATTCCCCGGGGAAATTTACTACTGCCTGCTTATAGTTTCACAATGCTGGTCAAGCCATGCTGGATAGAGACAGTAAGTGTAAGTTGGTGATTTAATAGTAAGAAAAAAGTAAGGAAGAAGGAGCAACAGAGACACGCAGTAGATGATGGGAGGTAAACAAATGCTATTAGATAAGAGAAGGAACGGTAATACAGAGAGAAAAGTATATGTGTGAGAGCGAGAGAAATAGAGATAGAAAGCTCTGAACAGGCGATTAGACAGATAGACACAGAGAGAGGCGGTGGGAAATGATTACTATAAACTAATAGAGGAAGATGAGTAATAAAGGGAAGCAAGGATCAAGAAAGAGAAGGCCAACAAAACAAACAGAAGGGAGATGTGGAAGGAGAGACAATCATATATAGTGTAGTAGCACATGCTTTAACACAAATTCAAGGAATTTTACCGAGCAACGCACACTAACAAAATTTACGTACTCACACATATACAATATCCACACGCGCATATACATGCAAATATCAAATGTATATTTTATATGCTATATATATATATATATATATATATACAGTGTGTCCCCCCAAAAATACATACACACTTCAACAGCATTCTAATAAATCTTGCCTATACAGGTAATCAAAGTGTGTATTCATGTTTTGGGACACCCTGCATATATATATATATATATATATATATGCGCGCGCGTTTGTGTGTGTACGTGTGCAGGAAATAAACTTTATACTCTGCTAACACGTACTGTGTACTCATTTAGTTAAAGTTTAAATGTTATAAGTACAATGATAGTTTAAATTCCTCCTTTTAATTTACACACACACACACACACACACACATATATATATATATATATATATATATATATATATATATATATATATATATATATATATATATATATATATATATATATATGCGAGACAAACCACAAACCCTCCATCTCAATTCTACTTTTGAAAAGCATAAGAACTGTGAAACCGGTAAAGGAAACAAATAAATATTCTTAAAAAGACTCCAGTTGCATTTTCGATTTTATCTTTTTTCCTTAAACTTTCACTCGTGTACGACATCTCGTTCTTTTTTCATTTTGAAAAAAACTCATTTTCTTATATATATATATGTGTGTGTGTGTGTGTGTGTGTGTGTGTGTGTGTGTGTGTGTGTGTGTGTGTGTGTGTGTGTGTGTGTGTACATACATATATATATGCATGCATACATACATACATATATACATATATATATGCATGCATACATACATGCATACATACATGTATGCATACATACATACATTTATACATACGTGTATGCATGCATACATACATACATACATACATACATACATGCAAGCATACATATATACATGCAAGCATATATACATGCATGCATACACACACACACACACACACACACAGGCACACAACGATGACACTCACTCAGGCACATTCTAGCGAAGGCTCGCTACACATAGATCGGTAGATGTTCTAACGATGGAAGGTGTGGTTTACATAAGTAGCTCACTAAGCTGATTGGATATCTGGTTGAATGGGTAGCAGCTGCTATATCTCTGACTGAATCAGGTACATGTTGATATGCTCTTGAAATTGATAAACTTAATAATACGCGAATTATTTCGTTGAATATGAAAAGGGAGGAAGAGGGAGAGGAGAGATGATGATGGTGGGGAGGTAGGAGGGGAAGTGGAGGAGGTGTGTGTGTGGGGGGGGGGGGGGGGGGGGCGGGGGGAGATACGTGTAAGAATAGTTGACGGTGAGTGATTGGTCAGTTGTACGCACGGAAGTAATAATTCAATATAGATAGATAGTTTAATGCAATTGAGAATTTCCTAATTTATCCCCTGGAGTTAAATATAGTAGAGGAAAAATATTTAACCCTTTCACTATCATATTTTTAGTGAAATACACCACCAATGTTTTTCTAAGCAATCAACAATTTGAAGGGATTTAGTAAATTAACTAACTATATTATTAAGATGGTGTGAAGGGCAGTGGTTTGGCAAAGGCGTTAGAGCATCGGACAAACGCATAGCAGTATTTTTTCTGGGTTCAAATTCTGCCATGATCAACTTTGCTTTTCATCCCTCCGATGTCGATAAAATAAGGTACCAGTCAATTATTGGGTTAATATAATCAACTTTACCCTAACCCCCAAGTTTTTGGCCTTGTGCCAATGTTAGAATTAATAGTATAATACATCGCTTAATAAAGACATTTTTACATAATTAATTTAAATATGAATAGTTTAAAACAAGCGGTTTGTTAACATAGAATCGTGTTGGTTTGGGTGGGTCGGTATTAAAATGGGTTAAGTTTGAACTTCTTCTTCTTCTTCTTCTTCTTCTTCTTCTTCTTCGCCCACTTATTCGTGAGAGGGTCGTGGGGGCAGAGTCGTCAAATACTTCCTCCAGCGGGTCCTGTCAGAAGCAACCATCTCCAACTGATCCGGCTGGATTCCCAAGTGAGACCAGCCAAGCTCATGGATGTTATCCAACCATCTTGCTCGGGGTCTACCCCTGGGTCTCCTGCCGGTTGGCTTTGCCTGTAAAATCTGTCCAGAAAAGTATGAACATGGAAAATATAATTGTAATTTTATCGAAGCGTTTGGATGATTTGAAATGTTGAAATGTTGAAATCCAAACACAGATTCGTTACAATGATAATAGAGAGAATGCCATGATCACAGCTTAAAACATCCATAACATCTATCTATGTTTATTATATCTATGTTTATTATACATAAACATATCATATATACCTTCATATACACCCCTTACTCTAATAGAAGGCCGAAATAAAAAACTGTATTTTGGAATTAATAAGGAACGTGGATAGTAATAATTGTTTCTACTTTTGGCACAAGGCCAGCAATTGCCCAGTGCATTACTGGTACTTTATTTTATCGACCTCGTAAGGATGAAAGGCAAAGTTAACCTCGGTGGGATTTGAATTCAGAATGGAAAGAGCCATAACTCTATGCATCAAAGCATGGCGTCCGACACTTTACCGATACTGCCAATCGACCGTCTTAGTAATAGTAGTAGTGGATAGTAATAATAGTATCATGGTAGTAGAGGTTTATGAGATACAAAGGACTTATTTAATAACACAGTCTCCATCGACTCAACTTCACTCACAATACTACAGTCGATCCGAGTAAAAACACATGCTCAAGATTTACCTCATGCCATGGGTAATTTGTAATATCTTGTAATATATTATGACATTACCAAGACTAGCAGAAAAACCACTCTTCGGGTGGTTTTCTGCTAGCATGTGTTGTGTGCATATTGATATTATACGCAAGTATACATGCATGTAGATGATATATCAAATAAAATCGTAATTGACAATATACACAGAAATTGAACGAAGACTGCGTTACACTGCCATATATAATCAGTAACGTAATCCATGATACATTAAAAAAAGACAATATTATATATAAACTGCATTAGGAGAAAATTAGTGACGGAAATATATGAATGTTTATTTAAGCGATCGCTAACCGGAAGTGTTGACATTTGAAATTTTAAAGAAGTGAATCTTTAAATAAGCAATAAAATATATTTAATCAACAGCTATGAAATTTAGTAGATAAATTATGTAATATTCATTAACTTTTTATTCAAAGTAATCCAACTTATTTTACTAACTGGATTAAAAGAAATAAACCGTACGCAGTCCCGCACTCCTTACTTTATTATAGTTTAGATTATGAATACACACACACGCGTACACACACACACACACACACACACACACACACACACACACACACACACACACACACACACACACACACACACACAAACACACACACACGCACACACGCACACGCACACACACACACACAAATGCACATACATGCGGCTCAAGTGTCTAGAAAAAAGTTTGTGCTTTAGCATTCACACACACTCACACACACGCGCGCGCACGCGGTGTGTATGTGTGAGGGGGGATGTGTATGTGTGGGGGGTATGTGTGTCTGTGTGTGTGTTTATTTACTTGTTTGTATCTTTGTGTCTCATAAGCTCACGGTCTAATAATAAAAAAAGATCGATAAAATAAGTACCAATCTGTTGTCTATCAGAGAGTCGCACCAGGTAAGAGGTGAAAAGTAGCATATTTAGATTGGAGAAAACCAAAGTGTCGGAGGATAGTATACTGGAAAGGTCGGAAAGGTGGTAGGATGAAAGGTGAGTGGGAAGAGAGTTCAAATCACACCGAAATCGACTTTGTCTTTCGTCCTTTCGAGATCAATAAAAAAAGTACCAGTTCAGTACCGGGTCAATTGTTCCTCTGTCTTTTTCTCACTTCTTCGCTATCACACTCTCCTTCTCTGTAAGAAATCAGCTGTGTTCGGACCTAGAGAGTGGTGGGCTCTGCAAGGTTTAAAATCCCCAAGACATGTCTTATGGCACTACTGCACCTAAACGACTCCAACAGGAGTTATGGGTCCATACATACATACAACCTCAAAGTCAGAGTCTCGGCAAGAGGAATTTTGACTAAGGAATAGCTGATTTAATGTGACTGAGGTACATTGAGATGAAATGGAGTTATGAAGAATCAACAGGTTTGTAAAACACGGGGATTGAGTGGTTGGGGTGGTCATTTGAAACAGGGATACCCAAAAAAGTTAACGGGAGTGTTAAATATGAATTCTTAGGTAGGGTAGAAGTAGTTGACGAACGAAATCAGCTGTTGACAAGAAAAGGTGCTGGTGATACAGTCGCTGATATAACGGCCGTATTGTTCTGAGGTAGAGACGGTGAAACATGTGAAGACATCAGACTCAAAGTACTCTACTAACATATTGGCTTAATTGGAGACACCTTTAAAAGTGCTATGATAAAGAGAAGCAGTTCACTGAGACAGAGAAGAGTACGTGAGGGTGAATTGGAGTGTAATGTGATGCTACAAAAGAATTAGAGTATGCCGTTATTAGCAATCACAGTGTAGAGGATCTGGATATCCATGGTAAAAAGTAAACGGATCAAGAAGGGAAGAAGTTAAGTAGGTGGAGTGTGTGGTTCTATTACATTATTGGCATCCGTCAGTCTCGGGAAATTATGGAGTTGTGCACTGGATGCTGTTTATGGCGCATCGTCGGTTGTGGCTTGACAGGCCTATTTCAGACTGGCTCTACGCCAATTGAGCACAAGACTTATAGTCGGTAAACTACTGCTCCCTGCTTTTCCTGTGTGCAAAACCTGGCTAGGTAGATATGGGGAACAAGTTGTTATCCATGTAGTATACCTACCTCCCTCTGTCACTGAAATAAACAAATAGAAAGCAAGTGCCGATATGCATGGTTTCAGTGCCGTCACAGGAGTGGCTAGGACGTTACTGATTACAGCCTCGAACTGCCTTCAAAACTGCCGTACTTTTCCTCAGGGTTGACTCCCGAAGCCTTTTCCATAAGTGGGTATAGCTGCATGGCATTGCAGATTTTAAATCATTGTTTTCTTTCACTTATACGGGCTACAGGCCTTGGTTGACGAGCCCTATCTGCCCAAAACAATTTGGTTTCAAGGTGCCAGTAGCCTACCTTTTACATACATGATGACTGCCCCCTCGTTATCGAGTATGGCCATTGCACGAGAAAAAAAAATAACAATAACGACAGTAATAATAATAATAGAAAAAACAAAAGAATCTGTATATATATATATATATATATATATATATATATATATAACCAAAGATTAATATGGTTCATTGATTACTCAATGAATATAGTTTTACAATAGATTAAAAGCACTCTACGGGCAGGTTTCTGGAGTAATTAATATTATTCAAAATATTAATAAATGAAGACGTTCACATAATCAAAATATATGTTTTATTATATATATTTCGGAGGTACTGTGCTGCCAATACTGGAATTGAACCATCAAGACAGTTGAAGTATGTCATACATCAATTCATGTATTTTATCTGATGAGGACGTACTGAAAAAACAGCACAGTACCTCCGAAATATATATAATGATTATGTGAACGTCTTCATTTATTAATATTTTGAATCAAGTGTGGTCGCCGTTTGCTAGACGCGTCTTTCCCCAGCTCGTCTCCTTGACGGAGCTGCAGTCCTGGGTCAAGCGAAGACCGAGAGAGAACGCTTGGAGACTGGAATGTCTTCAGGCGCTCACATATATATACATATATATATATGCAGAGGTTATATTTAATTTGTTGGGATTCAACAAGCTTAAACATTTTTATAACTGATATAAAGCACTCAACAAGTTAGTGGAGTAAATACACAATATATTAATAAATGGAAACTATATTTATAAAACCATATTTATTTTATTATATATATTTAAAGGGCAACCAAGGCAAATTATGGTGCGCTTTCATCAGATAAAATACAGATTTGTTTTATAAATAAATATTGACATACCCGGAAAAAAGACAACCATAACTATCCAGGAAGCTCCAACCGTTAAGGTTGTCTTTTTTTCCGGGTATGTCAATATTTATTTATAAAACAAATCTGTATTTTATCTGATGAAAGCGGACCATAATTTGCCTTGGTTGCCCTTGAAATATATATAATAAAATAAATATGGTTTTATAAATATAGTTTCTCCATTTATTAATATATTGTATATATATATATATATATGAAAAAGTTAATCAGGGCATCACCGAAGAGGTAAGTGCTCGTCTTCAGCCCTTTCAGCCGCGTCCACCATACTATCTCTTTCGCCATGGCCACCAGATAAAAACTGCCTGCCCTTCCCGGCTAAAGGAAGAGGGCGGGGCAATCCTCACGATGGACTCAGCTGATAGCTGGATCCGTTCTACACGTGACAGTAGGTGTTCGACATAAACCCACAAGCCAGCAAAGCTCGGACACTGGACGAGTGCGTGCAGGACGGTTTCGTCGCCCTGCGCGCATCTCGGACATGCCCGGCTGACGGCACCTCCATGCCTGTAGAGTTTATCCCGAACTGGAAAAGCTCCTCGGTAGCACTGCCAGGCCAAGGATTTCTGGAAGTTGTCCATAGGCCCCGGCCCGAAAGTTCTTACGAAGAGATTGGCTAGCTGATTTTCGTCGACGCCAAGAGTTTCCCCAAGTTCGTCGTCGCTCTTCCCCTCCACTAAACCTCTATAGAACGCCAAGGTGGAGTTTCCACGATCACATTGCTCGATTGGTCGAGGGCTGTGAGCGCCTGAAGACGTTCCAGTCTCCAAGCGCTCCCTCTCGGTCTTCGCTTGACCCAGGACTGCAACTCCGTCAAGGAGACGAGCTGGGGAAAGACGCGTCTAGCAAACGGCGACCACACCTGATCACCGTCGAGGAAGAGGTGGAGATGTCGTAGCCTGAGCGCATGTCTGCGCATCATCAGCCACGGCATGCCCAGCCCTCCACGTAGCGAGTGTTGACAGCAGGTGGACCGCTAGACCATCGGAGCGCGTCCCTTCCACAAAAAGCGAAAGAGCAAATGCACCAGCGCAGTCAAGGGGGCTTAGGACAAGGTACGACGGTCAGGCAGTAGTAGATGACGGACGCGATGTACGCGTTAGCCACCTCCACTCGACCTTTCAGGGATAGCTTCCTCTCCGCCCATTTCTGGGTGAGAGAAGCCACCCTGCTCGTCACCCAGTCTCAGTTTTTGTCCGTCTGGAGGTCCGGACCGAACCAGACCCTAGCAATTTAACCGGTCCGTCCGTCCAGCGCCCGACAACGCTGTTGGACGGCATGGACCTGCGTCTCCAGGTGCCGAGCTGCAGGCCCACTGACTTTTCCTGGTTGATCATTGCTCCTGTCACCGCTTCGTATTCTCTTAATGTAGTGCCGATCGCCTCGATGTGTTTGGCGTTCAACACCACTACCGTGAAATCGTCCGCATATGCTGACACGGATCTTCCGCATCCTAGTTCGCGCGGGACCCCCCTCAACGTCTCTAGTTTGTGCAGTAATGGTTCGAGAGTCAATACGTACAAGAGGGACGAGAGAGGACATCCTTAGCGGACCGAGCGCATAATGTTGAACGGTTCCGAAAGGTGACCGTTCACTCTCACCACAGAGCAGATGTCGCTGTGCATGGCAGCGATCCAGCCTCTGAAGACGGGCCAAAAGCCAGCCGCCCTCAGGACTGCAGCTAGGTAACGATGGTCGACCCTATCGAAGGCTTTCGATTGATCTAAATTGATCAAAGACCCACCCGTGCCAGGTTCCCTAGCTACCCTCTCCACTATGTATCGCATGAGGTGGAGGTTGTCGTGAATGGATCTGTCGGGAATGGCGCATTTCTGCGCCTCTCCTACCAGACCACCAACGACAAGCGCCAACCTCTTTGCTAGCACCTTGGCCAAAATCTTGAACTCTGTGTTTAGCAGAGTGTGGGCCTGAAAGTATCTGTTATCCCCCTTGTTCGGATCCTTTCTCAGCAACGCCACCGCTCCTCGGCTCACAGAGCTGGGAATTCTCCCGTTCTGTTGCCAGTTGCAGTAGACGTCTGCCAAGAGGCCTCCGAACAAGTCTGGCATCTGTACGTAAAGTTCATAGGGCAGACCATCCAAACCAGGCGATTTACCCCTTGTGCAGCCAGTTATTGCCTCCCGTACTTCAGCGGCTGTTATAGGCCTTTCGCAACACTCCGCCTCAGTGGCCGGGAGCCGCGGCAGTCCGTCGAGGTAGACACTAAAGTCTATCCCTCGATCAGGCCCGCCGCTGCCCCCGAACAGTTGAGCGAAGTGTCGCTGAAAAGCTTCACACATTTGCCCGGGATCGAGTAGCATGCGCCCGTCGTGGTCCACCAAAGACCGAATCGTGGCTTTGTTGCCACGACGCGCCCTCGCCACTCGGGCCCATTGAACGGCTTTCGTCCCCTTGTGTCTGAGAGCACGCACCCTAGCTCTGAAAACGCGCAGCCTTCGTGCTTTGTATTGAAGAATTGGTCAAGGGCCAATTTCGCCGCAAGTCCGTCGGTCGCGATGCCTTTGCTAAGCGCCTCGTCTAATTTTCTAACTAGTTCTCCCTCTGCTCTATTTTTCTCTATAGCTAAAGCCTTACTAAACCTAATGGACTCTGTTCTAATCGCTCCTTTCAGAGCAAACCACCACTTGTTGTTGACGATGGCCCCCGTCAACGCCCGCTTAACTAGTTCGCTAATCCGGTCTCTGTAGGCCTTGCGCGCTGGTAAGGACGCGTTTAGCTTCCAGTAGCCGGGTCCTCGTCTATGAAGCTCATCTAAGTCAAGCACACAGATCACGAATTTGTGGTCCGTGTAGCTGACTATCTTGAATTGTGGATAGCCTATGCTAGACCTATCTATTTCCCTACAAAATACTCTATCTAGATATGATCTGGATGACCCGATACGATTTGTCCAAGTCCACATTGGCACATTCGAGAAATCCAATCGGTACCTGTCAGACAGTTCAAAACGCTTGAGCAGGTTGGTGAGGCTCTTGCACCCTCCTCCCCTATCCGCTAATCCCACACAGTCCCAGCGTGCATCTAAGATCCCGTTCCAGTCGCCCACTAACACTAAAGAGCGGGACGTTCCTAGAATGGTCTCCAGACGCCTGAAGAAATCAGGCCGCCCTGCTCCTGTCGGGGCATATACGGTCACTAGCCTGAAAGCTTGCCCTTCTCCGCTGGTCACGTCCAGCACCACCAACTTACCTTCTGGGTCCAGGAAGATGGCCCGAATGGCGAGATCCAAACCTCTCCGAAAAAGCACAGCAACTCCTCTCCCCGATCCAGGACGGCTGGGAGATGCGTACACATCGTAGCCGCCGAAGATCGGTGCGAAGGCCCGCGCTTCGGAGATTCTGGTCTCGCTGATGGCCACTACATCTATGTTTAGTGACCTGAGGTCGTTGAGCAGGTGGCTCTGCTTCCATGACGACCCCAAGCCACGCGCATTTATGCTGCCTATTCTGAGTGAGGTCATATTGAAATGGAGTGGAAAAGATGGGAAAGACCACTTACCTTACTTCTTCTCGCAGAGGAGGGATGGTTTCACCATCCCTTTTCACTTGATCGTCTGGTGAAGGGACCGTTGAATCGCCCCTTCGGCTGGTCGTCGGCTCTTCTGTGAGTATATCCGAATATACTCTCCGGTTGAGTAGGTCTCTGAAATCACCAACTGCATTGGGGAATTTCGTTTTAATGTTTGTGTATTGTTTCTGTGCTATTTTTACCAGTCTTATGTTCGTTGGTGTTTTGATTGGTGCTGATATTATGTAGTCGTGCTGTGAAATGTCTGTGTGTTCAATTATGTAAGTCATTAATTTCTTGTTATGTCTATTTATTGTTGTGCATTTGTTTTTCTGGGGGTGGGGTGTGGTTCTGCTATTTTCTTGTCGTTGTTGCTGGCTGTGTGTGTTTTGTTGTGTTTGCGATGTTGGTGCTTGTTGGCGGTGGGGTTGCCGCCGGTGGTGATGGTGGTGCTAGTGTGGGTGGTGATGGTGTTGGTGGTATTGCTGCTGTAAATCTCTTTGCAGTAGCCTTTACTCTTTTTTCTTTTCTTTCCTCCCTTTTCGAAGGCGACGATGCGCTGCTTCTGCGTTTGTGCCTTCTTGCGACCTTTTGCCATCCCTCTCCCACCTCACACTCTATGTCCGATTCTGTGAGGTAGGGGAGGGGTACCAGCTCCACTCTTTCACTTGTTGTTGTTGGTGATGTTTGCAGTGGAGTCTCTGTTGCAGCTGCAGTTGATATTGCTGTTGTTGTTGTTAATACTTCCACTGCTGCTGCTGTTCTTGATTTCCGTGGCGTGGGTATGGGTGCCACGGACCTATCCTTCCTGGTTGCCGCCTGTCCTGTTGCTGGTAGCAGTGGAGCCGGTTTCGGAAGGAGGGGGGTTTTCTCCTTTCTCAGGGTGTTCTCATTGCAGAAGGCCCTGAGGTGAGTCTTCGATCCACAGCGAAAGCATTTCGGGCGTTTTCCCTCAACACTTATGGGCAGTTGACTGCCGTTATCAAAGTCTATCACATCCGGGATAGCTTCGATGCACTCCTGGTTGGTTTGGGTTAACATCTCAATGGAGGTGCCGACCCAATCTTCTCGTATTTTTTTCTGTACTTGCAGTACAATTGTTTTGTCCTCGATTCCGACGAGGACAGACGCGGCCAGCCAAGAAGGGGCCATCCCGGGGGGTGGGGTCAGTTTGACCCTCACAATTTTTTGTCCGCAGTAGGAGGGCACCAACACCATTTCCTCGCTCCTTAGGGTCACTAAGGATTGAGCCTTTGCCTCCTGGGGTGTGGCAAAAAGCACATCCACGGTGGCATATTTCTTGCCTCGGGTGATATGCGTTTTCCGCTGCCACACAGACCCTAAGGCTTTTTGTATTTGAACCTCTGTGGCCCTTTCAACCCTACGGGATTTTGTACTTATTGTACGGTACGTGACCGTACAGTGCTGTTGGGTTTCGAAAAAATTTTCGGCTGCCTTGCAGATTGCTCGGTGTCCGGTTTTCGTCACCATCTTCTTTGCTTCCTGTAATTCCTCATTTGTTATAAGGATGGTTTCCAGGTTCTTTGCGATACCTGCAAACGAGATTGGTTTTTCTTTGTTGTTGTTGTTGTTGTTGTCGTCGTCAGAGCTGCTGTTACTTTTGTTGTTGCTGCTGGTACTACGACTGCCGCCCCCGCTGTTGCTGTGGTTGTTGTTGTTGTTGCTGTTGCTGCTGTTGTTGTTGCTGTTGCTGCTAATGCTGTTGTTGTTTATGCTGCTGCTAATGCTGTTGCGGCTGCTACTGTTGTTTTCCTTGTCACTGTTGCTGCTGCTGCTGTTGTTATTAAGGCTGCTACTGCTATTATTCATGACGTCAGACGAATGAAATGGGTTTTCGTATTTACCGCACTCCTTTTTCGTCGTTGTCGTCGTCGTGGAGAAATGTTCCACGTTTTGCACGTGATTTTGGAAATTACTTTTCTTTACTGGCGTCGCTTGCGAAAGAGAAGGGAGGGAGAGAGACACATTTAGAGAAGGGAGGGAGAGAGACACAGTTAGAGAAGGGAGGGAGAGAGACAGTCTTCTCTATGGTGTAGTGACGATTGAGGAAGAAGAAGACGGAATGAGTGGGAGTGACTTGTGAAAATTCTTTTTTGTAGCCATGTTTTTTTGGTTTAAAATAAATATTGGGCACAACACCCCAATAAGCGGTTATTTAACCCCGAAGGGCCAAATAACGGACAGAAAGACCCCTCTCACGAGGAGGAGGGTGTTTTTGTCTACAATTTGGTTAAAGTTTTAAACAATTTACAATTGTTATAGCGGTTAAAATGTACTATACCTTACAGAGCCGAGCCTCCGTCAACCATGGCATTCAATAATAATAATAATAATAAAATTATATATAGATACATATATATACACACACACACATACACATACACACACACATACATATCTATATATAAATATATATATATATACATATATATATATATATACACACATATATACTAACAATTAACAGTGCTGCGATCGAATGTGGCTTTTTAGCCCAGCCAAAGTTCTAAAATGTCTTGCACAGAGTTGGCAACCAAAACATTCACTGGCAGTAGCCGGTTGTGGCTGGAGTTCATGTACTTTTTCATGTCGTTTGAGTCCTCCTACTGATCTACACTCTCTTCCACAGGCTTGACAATACATACATACATACATACATACATGGTGGCTGCCAACTCGTTTTCGAGTACGGCCACTACTTTATATCTATGTAGGAGAACCCCTACCGATGCGCTGAACGAGTGTGACTTTTTAGTCCAGCCAGCGACTTGAAAACTCTGGTACAAACACTACACTACACTACATACATACATACACACATATACACACACATACATACTGGTCCCCAAGAACAAAGACACTCACTTGGCAAAAAAACTACTGACCCATTGCATGCCAGAACCTAATGTATAAGATGTATACAGCCTGTCTGAACCTATTTCTCCAAGATCACTGTGAAAATAATAACATCATCACAGATGAACAAGCAGCTGGAAAGAAAGGTATTTGGGGGTCTGCTAAACAACTCCTAATCAATAAAACTGCGATGTCGGAGGTGCGATAACTTAGGAGGAATATGGCTACAGTCTGGTTGTACTACAGGAAAGCTTTTGATTCTGTTCCCCACTCTTGGATGATAGAGGCCCCCCGACTTGCTAAAGCCCCAGACATTATTGTCAGAGCCATAGAGAGGCTGTCTTCTTCTTGAGCTACTATCCTAAAGTTAAAAACAAAGAAGGAGGATTCTATTTTCACTGATAAAATAGAATATCACAGGGGTATATTTCAAGGAGACAGTCTCTCTGGGCTACTATTTATCCTGTCATTAAACCCCTTGTCCTTTCTGCTCAAGAAATGTGAAGGATGCGTCATTGGCTCACAGGAAGACAGAAATACGAACCTAACCCATAATTTATTTGTGGGTGACCTGAAAGTCTATGCCAAGAACATGAATGAGATGAAGCAAAACCGTGAACTGGTTACAACATTCTCAAAGGATATAGGAATGGAGTTTGACCAAAATAAATGTTCATATATAACTGTAAAGCGGGGAAAAACTACAACCCAATTTAGCAATATTTTATCAATGGCCTAACTGTTTCACCGATATCTGACGAGGACTGCTACAGATACCTGGGGATAGATGAGAACATATCCTATAATGGCATTTGTAATAAGGAACGTGTAACCAGGGAATATTACACCCGATTAAGAAAAATATGGTCATCGGAACTCTCTGCGCACAATAAAACAATGGCTCACAATGTGTCTGCTGTGTCTGCCCTAACACCAATCTTTGGAATACTAGATTGGACGATAGACGAAATCCGAGCAATTGATGTTAAGACTCAAAAAATTCTAAACAACACTGGAAACTTCCACATCAACAGTGACATAGACTTCCTATTCTTGAAACGTAAGCAGGGAGGCAGAGGTCTAATATCAGTCCAGACAACATTTGAGTGTCGCATCATATCGCCTAAACAACATATACGAACCTCCAAGTGTAGGAGCCCGTCTATTGAGTAAGTCTGTCTGCATGAAACAGATAAGATCATGAGAGTTGGGAAGGAATTCCTTGAAAGATACTCACTGCATGATAATCAAAAACTCACACCCAGGGAAGTTTCCCAGCAGTACCGCAGTGAATCCATGGATGAAATACTGCATGCTTATCTGCAAAAGGTCATGCATGGATATGTTGCCAGGAAGCTCCAGAGAGAGTAATATAGATAAGCGAAGTAGTCTATCTTGGACCAACAACGGCTATATTGACTCCCACTTTGAAGGATACGCTTTTGCAATCCAACAAGAGGAAATCAACACAAAATAGCTGATTCACAAAAGAGATAGGGATGCAGGCAAAACACCTAGATGTGACAAGTGCAGAATTAACATCGAAGATGTCTCCCATGACATAAGCAGCTGTTCAAATATGTCATTACGGTACTATCTGCCTATGAGGCATGATGTAGTGGAAAAGATATTGTCGAAAAGTTAGCCCAGACAATAAACACATTAAAAGCTACAGCAATGTGGAAGACATACATATACATAATATGAAAGAGTACTGGTGGAATGTTCTAGTATAAATTCTAATAAAATGCAAGCATAACAGACCAGATATTATGATATGGGACAGGGAGAAGAAGGCATGCACAGTAGTGGAAGTTAGCTGCCCAGCAGATGCCAATATAATATTAAAGATTAACGAGAAGGAGAATATTTATGCAGAACTAATGAGAAATCTGCAGATATTCCACCCTGACTATACCTTCAAATTGATACCTGTGATTATATGCACTAGGGTATTTTAGTAACTGCCTCAATACAAATCTTGAGAAGCTGGGCTTCACAGTAACAGAAAGAACACGACTAGTTAGGAAATTACAAGTACAATCCATTAATGGAACAGTAAAAATATGTAAAACATTCCAAACATTCTGCATGTAATAACTGCACATACACTTGTACCGATTCAAAGCATATGCACATGCACACATACAACTCAAAACATTCATATCCACACATGCAATAACATTCATACCTGCATACACATGCATGCAGACATGCATACTAGGCATATTCCTAAAGTACACTTTTGTTAAAAAAATAAATGAGCATGCCATTTTCAGATGAACTTTTACTAGAAAATACTTGTGAGCATGTTAAAAAATATTAGAATTTAAAAAAACTCTTGCACAAGGTAGATTCTTTAACATTGATTAACTAATATAGAATTGCATACACAATATACGTGTGTATGTAATAAAAAATATAGTGTGCAATTTAACAGTTTATAAAATATAGTATCCTTCTTCAAATTGTTTAATGGATCACTTATTTGTCAGTTTAATCTGCTCATAAAATTCATAAAATACATAAATAGAATAAATAAAAATTTGCGAGGTATATTTATTAATATATTTTAATATTTATAACTATATTATATTAATATTATAAATTTCAGATGTATAAAAATCCAGTTGCTAAAGAGGAAAGTAAAAAGATTTGGGCACAAAATATTTGTCATTTTGAGAAGAGAAAGAAATCTAGGTAAACGAAAATTCAAAGTTCATTAATCGAATTATGCAACCTACCTACTGAGCAACAGATCGTTGATAGATATATCACTCTTGCTGCTGAAGAGAAAAATACAAAAAAAAAGAATTAAGATATTTACTGGAGAATGTGAAAGTTTATGGGAAAAGTTCAGCTTTCCAACTATCAACAAACTTTCAATACCTCGAAAAATTGAAAAAATTATTTTAAAAAAGGAAAAAGAAGTGAAAAGACCTGGCTCTGCGAATTTCAATAATCTGTTTGACATTACAAAAAGATATGGGATTTGGTTAGCAGCCGAAGATTTGTCATTTTATGAAAAGCAAGTTGAGAGTGGTGGAAAGGTTGGATATACTACAATGAAAATAGACAGTGAAAAGGAAATCCATCCTTCTAAGAGAATTAAAAACAAAAAACAAGAACTAGATCATGATAAGCTATCCTGCTCATACATTCATCTGGACTGAAATGAAAGTTACAGTTACACTGATACAAATACCAGCGATTACAAACCTTCACCTTCACCTTCACCAGAAAAAAAACGAAAAAGAGAAAACATAGCTCATGCTGTTAACCTAGTAAGAAATATTAAATTACCTAGTAGAAAAGCAGCAGCAGTTTGCAACGAATTTAAAAGTGGTGGTATTAAGGTGAGCACCCCGAGTCAGTCGGCAGTGCACAAAGCAGTTATCAGAGAAGGTGAGAAACTCATGGAAAAGTGGAAAAATGAACTCAAAAGGGAAAAATGGAGCCTTCATTTTGATGGAAAATGAATGTAGAGACGTAGAATATCAGGTTGTAGTGCTAAAAAATGATTACAGAGAAATACGCCTGAGGCCGATGGCATTAACCGATGGAAAGGCTCTTACTATATTTAATGGATTGAAAGAAGTTATTGACAAATATGAACTGCGGGAATCTATCGTGATGATAGTCTCCGACACAATTAGTGTCAATACCGGCAAAAAGGCAGGAGTTGTTGCTATGCTCAACAGTGAGTTCGCGCGTCGCGGTTACAGCAAGCCATTATATGTTGGATGCCAGCACCACATTTTAGACCGTGCATTGAAAGTTCATTTTGATTAACTATATAGTAGCCAAACAACTTCGCCGTACATCAATTATTACTTTGTTGAGGCCATTTTAAAGAACTATGACGAACTGAAGCAGAACCTTTCAAATGGAACGACGGAAATTAATGAAACCCCGACGCGCTGGAGAAGTGACATTGATTTCCTTCAGCATCTCATGATAGCCGTGCAACATTTCTTTGAAAACGGTGCGTTTCCTAAAATAAATTTTAAGAAATTACCTAATTTGCACAATGCTCGTTGGAATAGCCGAGCAATTTATTTGTTGCTTGGGTTTATTTTGATGCCTGATGAACGAGCGAAGCTGCGCGCTGGTGCCGAATACATCTGCGGAATGTGGGGAAAAATGTGGTTCTCAAGTCAACTGTATAGAGCTGACAGCAAGCAGAAACTCATTGACCAACTAATTAAGGCCAAGTGTGAAAAGGCTGCAAACACCGTCAGAAAATTTTGGTCTAATGAAGAATCTCCAATTGTGACGCAACGCTCGAACATTTGCGCTGAGCGAGCTGTAAAGTTGTGCAGGGCCTTTTGCCATTTTGTAAAAGTAGTAGAACCTTAGAGATTAAATTTTGTTTAACTAATAATTAAAATAAATTTTTTATTGTCATAATGTATTGTTTTAGGTATTTATTTTATGGGACTGGCTAATTACCAAAAAATTAAAAATATAATTTAGTATGTGCAAGAATTTTTTTAAAAATTTACCAAAAACCTACTGTAATTATTTCTTTATGACAAAAACCACATTAGAAAATAGCATGCTCATATGGGGTTGTAAAACAGTCATATGCCTAGTGCATACATATCTACCAAGTTGGTGTGTAAATTCCAATGAGAGAGTCTTGTGTCTAAGTTAGAAACCGACTCTCTATTAGCAAAAAATTGTGAAATTATAAAACCAGAAGAACATTCATACATACATACATACATACATACATACAAACAAATATACATACATACTTACAAACAAGTATACATACATACACATACATACATACATACATACATACATACATACATACATACATACATACATACATACATACATACATACATATTGCGGACGAAGAGCGCAGCTCCCTAATTCATAGTCTACAAATGGCTGCGATAGCTGGCACCTTCAAAATTTGTAAAACATTCTTGCGATTCAAGGGATGACAATTTTTTTTCTTTTACAACCTTGCCACCAGGAAGGTGGCCGGTCAAAGAGATATACTCGAAATTAAGAGAACAATTCATACATACATATATACATGATGATTACTTCCTTTTTGCAGATGATTGCCGTCTCCCTGTGCGCCCTCATCAACCATCACCAACTCCAAACGTCCGTCCATGGCCCCTTAGGTGGCTTTTAAGTCCAACATTAGATTTGCACGGTAGGCAGCAAATGTGACACACAAAAGATGTGCCCTCTATTGGATTTATTGGGTCAGTTTGTGGGATGGCCGTTGACTTTCATGAGTTCTTTCACCCTTGTCAGGTTTTGTTTTTTGTCCTGAAGGGTGTCCAAAATCACCCTCCTCACCAAGTAAACTTGGTGAGGTTGCCGGTTTAGTCGCCGATGGCCCGACCATGTGACAGGTTGTACTGGGTTACATGTTACCAGTAACACTCAAGAGTGACCCGACAATATACACATACATACATACATACATATATACATACATAGCCAGTCAGTCATTAGTTAACGACGATTGTTCACATGAAATGTCGTAAGATAATAGAATGGGATGGACCGCCGTCGGTTTCGATGAACAATATTTCAGTTTTCTGATCCACGGAAGAGCTTGCTGATGTAATTAACGTGTAAGTACCTGAGTATCTCACAGACACGTTTTACCCTTAATGTAATTCTTAAGGCGATTCAGCATGATACATTGTGTGGCAATGCTGGCCCTCGGAATTGCAAGTGCAGTCCATCGGAAAGGCTTCCAAACAAGTTTCCATCTACTCAATTTCACTCAGAGGACATGGATCGACCCGAGACAATGGTAAAAGACACTTGCAGAAATGAATCGAATTTCTTTACCATTCGGTCAGGCTGCGTACACACATATGTCATATAAGAAACAATAACTATTCGAAACGTCGAATATAGAATTTGCGAAGAACGCTGAACAGCACAGAACATAGTTAACTGCAAGCCGATGAGGTTTTCTCTAAAGGGTCACTCCACCTGATAGAAACATAGGTCCTAGGCTCCCTGTACATAGGAAGGACATGTGGTAGTCATGCTTGGAATGTCTTTGATTATAAGTTTCCTCGAACAAGGTTGACCTGGGGCTAAACAACAACAACAGTTATAGCAACAACAATATCAGCAACAGTTTTGGACCACCGTCGGTTCCGACGACTCGTGTTCTATTTGTTTGAATAACGAAACAACCAGCTCATGAATTTATCGTGTAAGTAGCTAAGTATTCCGAAGACACGCGTACTCTTAACTTATTTCTCAGGAAGATTTAGCCTGACACAGTATGACAAGGCCAGCCATTTGAATTACAGATACAACACTTTTTTACCTAGTGCACTGAAGCAACATAAAATAAAGTGTCTTGCTCAAGAACACAAGACACTACCCGAGAATTGAACACACGCCCTTACGATTGTTGAGTTCTGCCCCTTCACCCCTAAGCTACGCGCCTACATAACAGCAGCAGTAGTGTCAACAACAATAACAAAATAGTCAACTTTGTTTTCAATAAAAATTGTTCAGGTTTCTTAGGAAGAAATATGGATTCCTTGATCCATGTTATTACTTTTTTATTCCCATGATTGATTTTCATATAAGGATGAAATCTCAGGTTTACACGAGGCAGAAAGGGGGTGTTGTGAAATTCATGCCTTTTCAGTTGGCATTAGAGACATAAGTGAAGTCGGAAGTCGAATGAAATTACGATCTCAGCTACCTTTAGTGTACATAATTAACATACAAGCACCGTTAAACGGGAAGTAAGCTTCCGGCAATGCTGTTTCGATTTCCCGTTTTAGCTATTTTACTTGCGTCGTTAATGCCAAATAGAAAGGTATGAACATCACAGCATATTATGTCTTTCCATTGTATATCTGCCTTCTTGTTCTGACTAAATAAAGAAACCAATAAATATAATTAATATATAAATCTAAGCACCATTATAAATTTGAGATATGAAGGAAGCAAGTTCTAATTCGCCTTCTGGAGGCAAAATACTCTTGGCAGTCGGTTAGTTTCTATTGCTTTCTCGGCTTCTATCTTTTCCCCTATCCGTCATCTTCTCTTTCTTATAATTTTATTTATTTATATTTATTACCCTTCGCTTTATTATAATCATTATTATTCAGAAGTCTCCCTCCTATTGGGGAATTTTTCATTGTTCTTTTATTACATCCTCTGTCTTTTTTGTTTTTTTACACGCAGAAATGCCCATTTGTACCGTCCTGTATTGTCCTGTACTGTCCTTAATGTCTACTTTATGTAAACTCTTGTGGTTAATAAAGAAAGGATTATTATTATTATTATTTATTATTTTTATTATTATTTTGACAGTTTTGCTCTTCCTCGTCTAAACCAGTACTTCACACACGTTCTCTGATCTATGTTGTTGTCACCAAGAAATTGTGTTTATTTAAGCAATTTCTTGCCTGAGGGTAAAACCTACCACAGTTTGAGGAAGACCTACGTATGCGCTAGCTAATATATGTGCGTCTGATTAGCGATAGAATTAGTTTAAAAAACAACAAAACATTATTGTGAAAGGATGTTAGTGAGAAACATAATACGGCATGACATATTTGCCAGGATACATGACTGTCAAGGAGGTCAGGTCCAAACAGACTTCCCCTCCATCATCGCCTCAACGTATAACTTTCGCAGCATGGTTTTGATAGGCTTCCTAACGTGTATGTCGTGTCGGAAACAACATCTCTTGGCCAACGAGTGGTCTGATAATTCTATTGTATGGAAGCCCCGCACATTCGACAAAACTTTCAGATAAATACAGCTGTCATTTCATGTAACTGATTTTTGTAGTACTGGTGAGGCTCCCATGCATCTCCACAACAGTCAAAACGACAGCACACAGGAATGGTTAATGCTAGCCAGAAGTGCACCAGAGAAAGCAATTGCACTGACTAGACTTAAGTCACTGTACCGATTTATTAAATGCAGGAAAACATACACCTATGTACAGGTGCGGACGACATAAGCACGCTTTAATGTATGTGTATGTACATATACAGTTTTATATATATATGTGTGTGTGTGTGTGTGTGTGTGTGTGTGTGTGTGTGTGTGTGTGTGTGTGTGTGTGTGTGTGTGTGTGCGTTTGTGTGTGTGTGTATATATACATATATATGTATGTGTCTATATATATATACATGCACATATGTGTGTGTAATTTTCCACTGAGAGGAAACTAGACAGTCACTCTGATGTGTATTATATTATATATTGTTGTGTGGTCTGGAAAAGCAGTGTCCATGACACTTTTTCGGGGCACCAACGCTGATTATTTTGGACGAAGATGTTCTCAAGCCAGAGACCTTGGCTCGGATGTTTGCAACGAAGTTAATTCTATTCAAGGCATATAAGGATCAGATGGTGGTGTTAATCAGAGTGACAGATTAAGTCTACCACACAAATAAGATACAGCGAGATTTGAAATCAAAATGCAAAGAGCCAGAACAAGTACCGCAAGGCATCTCGTCTAAAGCTCTAGCGATTTCTCCAATCCACCACCCTCGACGGATATTATATTTTATCGACTCCAAAGGTGAAATAGGTTATCAGCAGCTCATTAACATAGTTGGTAACGTACTCGCGCAGCATCCGGTTCGATTCCTCGCAGACGCTTTGGTTCACTTTGGGACAACTACATTTCATATTTCAAACTTTTCCTATGCTTCAATGGCTATATATATATATATATATATATATATGTGTGTGGGTGTGTGTGTGTGTGTGTGTGTGTGTGTGTGTGTGTGTGTGCGTGTGTGTGTGTGCGTGTGTGTGTGTGTGTGTGTGTATAATATCTATATATATAATATGTATATATATAATATGTATATATATATATATATATATATATATATATATATATATATATATATATATATATATATATATATATATTATATATAATATGTATATATATAATATGTATATATATAATATGTATATATATATATATATATATGTGTCTGTGTGTGTGTGTATAATATTTATATATATATAATATGTATATATATATATATATATATATATATATATATATATATATATATATATATATATATATATATATATATATATATATATATATATATATATGCTATAAGGATAAAGAACAAGGAATCCGTGTTGCATCACAATATATTTAATATTATGATGCAACACTGATTCTTTGTTCCTTATCCTATTATGCTCTGCTCTGCGCGAGCATCGAGTGCTCAACCCACATACCGCCTACGGGCGCATTTTTCATGCAACCATACAACTATATATATATCTGTATATAAATAAAGACGAAGTTTTCTGTATGTTTGTGTATGTGTGTGTGGACAATTTTTAATGAGGGCTCATATATTCTAAACCATTCATGCGATTTCTTTGAAATTTTTTACACAGCTTCTCCTTGCACAAACCTGTACATGATCTACAAAGGCTTTCAAAAATCGATATTGGGGCTTTGGAGACATTAAAAAGTTTCGGTTATTTGTGTCAATTTTCGTGATTAAGTAAGACAATAGTTATCTTTTGTAATTCGGCTCATTCGGATTTTAATTTACTCTTCGTACTTGAAACAAAAGGTACGCTTCCTTGAGACTAACAATATCATTTTGTATATTTCACAACCAGCAATTTCTAACAGATTACTAAGTTAAGTTATAGATTTGACATTGTATAATTTATTGTTTCAAGCTTGATGTTCATACATTAAGTGATGTCATAACTTTTACAATATTATGCTTTGTACATAATAGTGTCTATTATTCACTTCACTTCTCTATTTCATGATGCGCTTTTACTGTTGTCAAAAAAGACACCGAGCTCACATATTAATTATTTCGCTGGAATAGTGCCTAAGGTTTTCATGTTTACATAAAGTACATTTCTCTTCTATGTATTCAAATTTACTTTGTTTAGTTTAATGAACTACATCGAAAGCTACTTGAACCGTCCAAAGGATGGGTAGTTTAGCTAGTATATATATATATATATATATATATATTAATATATAACTCTACAAAGTAAACTCTCTCTAATACAGTTTATTTCATATACATATATATACATAGATACATACAGAATGTTCTACATATGCATATAAATATGCATACATATAAATATTATATATAGATATAGGTTTAGCTGGCTTCTCCAAGGTATATCTCATTGGAGGTGTCTTCGGTGATTTAATGATAGGGACCCCAGTCCTATCATCTCATTTCTACAGATGAGTAAACTGGAGCAACGTGAAATAAAGTATCTTGCTCAAGGAAACAACACATCACCCGGTCCGAGAATTGAACTCACAACCTTACGATTTCAAGCCCAATGCTGTAACCAATAAGCCATGCGCCTTCACACACACACACACACACACACACACACACACACACAGACATACACACACACACACACACACACACACACACACACACACACACACACACACACACACACACACATATATATATATATATATATAAAGGTTGCGTTGGCATGCCTTTTATTTCGATAATCAGGAAAGAGCGGACAATAAACAGGATAAATTTGGGTTTAAATTTATAATAACCCTCCGAGTAACCCACCATTGCTACCCTTCGAAAACGATGTCTTGGAACTCATACGGAGTTTCAAATTTCTGAATAGGAGCAATTCGTTCCAGCAGAACCTGAAGAATAGAATTCGTTCTATTAAGGATTCTAATGCCGTGCACGTCCACGCCGACAAAACTAGCAATCTATTTCAAGTGGTACTTACCATCAACTGCTACATAATGTTGTAACTAAGGATTACCAGAAAATTAATCGTTTATGACATCAACGATGCTGGGTTTAAAATCACCTCTGAACTCAACATCCAGGACCGGACTGAACCTCTGGACCCATTTCTCCCCACTTTACCCTGAAGGATCACAAACACAATTTCGCCAACAACCCCTCTATTCGGCTCATTAACCCTACGAAGTCCGATTTAGGTAGACTTAGTAAAAGGATTTTAGATAGAATTATACCTGAAATTAGAAGCTTGGCCCCTCTTGCACTGTGGAACAATTCTTTCGCGGTGATTGATTGGTTCAATGGCATATGCAACAAGGAACATTGCCGTTTTATCCAATTCGACATCAATAACTACTACTCCTCCATCACTTTACCACTTCTTAGAGCTATCAATTTCGCTAAAACGCTCACTGTGGTTAAATATTTCGAAGTTGATGTCATCCTCAATGCCCGTAAGTCGGTGATTAATTTTGACGACTCTATTTGGATTAAAAAATCTAATAGTACCTCATTCGAGGTGAGTATGGGCGCCAGCGGTTCGGCGGAGGTTACTGATCTTATCGGCCTTTTCTTTCTTTTCTCTATCAAGGAAGAATTCCCCAATATGGGCGGTGGTTTGTAACCAATAAGCCATGCGCCTTCACACACACACACACACACACACACACACACACACACACACACACACACACACACACACACACACACACACACACACACACACACACACACACACACACACACACACACACACACACACGATAATCGTGATGACGGCCTTTTGACCATGACAAAGTGCGGTCCACGCGCTTGCGACAGCTTCAGAAAAGAACTCACAGCCTTCTTTAAAGGTTTCAACCTCTCCATACAGGTTGAGGCCAACCTCTCGGTCGTTAATTACCTCGACGTTACCCTCAATTTGTCGAATGGCTTGCATTACCCGTATAGAAAGCCGAATGATACGTTTAATTACATAAGTAAGCATTCTAACCATCCTGCCAGCATAACCAAGAAACTGGTAAGAAACGTTTCTTTGAGGCTTTCCCGTCTATCTACAAACGAGCATATTTTCACCGACCATTCCACATATTACAATGAAGCTCTTGCTCGGAGTGGATTTGTCGATAAGGTAGCATATACTAAGTATGAGCATAGACCAAGGAAAAATAGATCCCGGCGCATTATATGGTATAACCCACCATATAATATGGAGGTGGCACGCCATTAGCTAAGATCTTTCTCTCCCTTATTAAGAAGCATTTCCCCTCATCACATAAATATAATAAATTTTTTTATAGAAATAGCATTAAAATATCTTACTCTACGACTCCTAACCTTGCACATAACATCACTGCTTCAAATTTACCTAGCTGTAGGAACACGTGCAATCATGTAGCTAGTACTAACTGTAATTGTAAAAATCGGGTTGACTGCTCTCTATCCGGGAAATGCTTCTCCAGTAACATTGTCTACAAATGTAAGGTCGAAACACCCATGTCCCGTAAAGCCTACATAGGGTTAACCGCCAATAGATTCAAGCAGCGTCTTTACATCCACACCCATTCTTTTCTTAACCCTTTAAGAAGGAATATGACATCACTTTCAGCTTATATATATAAAAATACCAGTAATGCACTGGGTAATTGCTGGCCTTGTGCCAAAAGTAGAAACAATTATTTCTGAAGACAGCATATATATGTGTAGGTAGGTATATTCCCTCTGATAGTTTGTAAAAATTTTACATAGATCTATGATATACATACCAACACACACATATATATCCTAGAAACGATCGTAAAATGATGAATTTTTTAATATAAGGAACTGTTTCTTTGTTTTCATTCATTATTTTTATTAATTTATATATATTTATGAATGTATATATAGTATATTTTGCAATACACTGTATGCTTAATTAAAAGCATTTTGCAGACCTTACGCTATTTTTTTACAGTAGTGACTAAGTCAGTTACTTCTTTTTTCGGCTAACAAAGGGAGATAAGCTGACAGATCTCTGTTTCATACTGTTGGTATTCTACAGAGCTTATCACTCCCTTTGTTTCTTGAAAATTATGAATGTTGGATTCTTATAGAATTCCAGTAATAATCAAGAACTGATTATACAGAGCGGTTGCCGGTCCAGCAAATTTGAAAATTAGAATTGGTGCTCTGAAATAGCGATATATATATGAATGTATATATAGTGTATTTTGCAATACACTGTATGCTTAATTACAAGCGTAAGGTCTTCAAAATGCTTTTAATTAAGCATACAGTGTATTGCAAAATACACTATATATACATTCATATATATATCGCTATTTCAGATCACCAATTCTAATTTTCAATTTCTGCTGGACCGGCAACCGCTCTGTATAATCAGTTCCTGATTATTACTGGAATTCTATAAGAATCCAACATTCATAATTTTCAAAAAACAAAAGGAGTGCTAAGCTCTGAGGAATACCAACACTATGAAACAGAGATCTGTCAGTTTATCTCCCTTTGTTTGTTGAAAAAAGAAGTAAGTGACATAGTCACTACTTTAAAACAATAGCGTAAGGTCTTCAAAATGCTTTTAATTAAGCATACAGTGTATTGCAAAAATACACTATATATACATTCGTATACTAGACCTGAAAAATGCGCAAGCTCAAAAGAGCCACAGAATGTTATAATAAACCTTCAAAGGTGTGGGACTAGAGTTGTTGCTCAAAAATATTGTAATCATTATTTATCATACACTCTGTGGAATCCTTTTATAAAAAAGAGACTCATAACGAACTCAAGACGACACGATAATTATTTAAGCTAATATTCAATATCTCATATTAGATGTTTAATAATGATTAATACAAAATGCACTTAAACCGAATTCTACATTATAAATTTACTTAAATAATTATCGTGTCATCTTGAGTTCGTTATGAGTCTCTTTTTTATGAAAGGATGCCACACAGTATACTATAGATAATGATTACAATATTTTTAAGCAACAACCCTAGTCCCACACTTTTGAAGGTTTATTATAACATTCTGTGGCTCTTTTGAGCTTGCGCATTTTTGAGGTCTAGTTTAATATTTTTTAAGGCAACGTTTGTAATAACTCTAGTTAAGCATGATATATATTAATAATAAATTATCGTTGTAATGTAATTAGATTCTATAATTGTTATTTTATAAATGATCTTATAAATATTATTGTAAGATGTATAAAAATATTTTCAGACTTTTAATATAAACAACTACAAAAAACAATCAATATTAAATAAATATATTTTACATAATAATTGTTATAGTTGAATTAATAAAAATTAAATATTACATACAAATAGTCTAACATCATAAAAAAAAATAATCTAACATAAAACGAACAATAATATGGACAAATATACAAGTAAATATGATACAACCAATATTATAAGCATGTTATAACGAACTGAAAAAAAATAATTAATATAAATTTAAAAAATCATATATAAATTAACAATATAACTTACCAAAACCAGAAAAATATTTTGATGATAAACGACGAAATACAGGAGGGTGATTCGAAAGCGAAACGATAAATAAACGTGCAAACAAAATGGCAGATGCTTTTGAACAACAATTACTCTCGTTGGTTGATTAGCCAATAAGACGATGAAATTAGCCAATAAGACGATACATTACAAAACATGTTTGGCAGCGATCATCACCACGGCCACCGACACCCCTTGAATTTTTTATTTATAGCTACGCATATATGTCAGACACGCAGACTTAAAACATTCTGTTGTTAGTCATTGCGTGTCTAACGCTATTTCAGAGCACCAATTCTAATTTTCAAATTTTGCTGGACCGGCAACCGCTCTGTATAATCAGTTCCTGATTATTACTGGAATTCTATAAGAATCCAATATTCATAATTTTCAAAAAACAAAGGGAGTGCTAAGCTCTGAGGAATACCAACACTATGAAACAGAGATCTGTCAGCTTATCTCCCTTTTTTTGTTGAAAAAGAAGTAAGTGACATAGTCACTACTTTAAAACAATGGCTTAAGGTCTTCAAAATGCTTTTAATTAAGCATACAGTGTATTGCAAAATACACTATATATACATTCATATAGATATCGCTATTTCAGAGCACCAATTCTAATTTTATATATATATATATATATATAGGTTTTTACTAAAATCCAAAATCAACAATCCTACTTGCACAATATGCGAGTTTGTGGTATTTGAAGACCGAACTGCGGACTCACGTTATCAACAGGTTTCCGTTCTCTGCGTCAAACCAGTGTGAAGTGTAGCAGCAGGCTACTACTAATGGTAACAGTCAATGTATCACTGTCACGTGCTATTTCCCCAACAATGGAAATAACCCAGGGCTTTTGGCAGGAAAATTCAAAGTGTGAAGAAAGGAATTGATTCCATTCCACAAACCGAATAAGAAGCTCTCGACTAGACGTTATTAAACAAACATAAATAATTAATCAATCAATCAATGGAATTATGTAATTTAATTAATTAATTAATTATTAGATCTAGGAAATATATATATATATATATATATATATGCCATCGCTGTCCCACGAAGCTTCATGCGAAGGAGTAATTTCTTTGGTCATTAAGTCCCCAGATGAAACAAAGAGTTAGAGGTTTCCATGTCTATGTTGGTTATTCATTGGCTGTTAGACCCATGAAGTTCATCGAAATACCATCTGATGATGCGCAAGCGGCTCTATTGACCGCAAACTTTGAAACAGTTGAATTGCGGCAGGTGCTAGCTGGTGCATGGTGTTAGGCCTGTGTAAGTGCGTATTGGTTTTTTGTGGGGGGTTGGGACGTCGTATATCGTGTGATAGTGGAAGCGATGCTACGTTAATTTTATGGGAAATAGCGTTTATGGTACTTGTGGATGTTTAGTAAGTGCTTTCTAATTAGAAACAAAAAGTTTCTAGCTTCATTTGTGGAGGATTGAACCAGTTTACGTTACTCTTCCTCTTACGGGGTTGAAGAGAGCGGAGGATCCTCCATAAATACTAACTTCTTACTAAACCTTTCCTCATTGGGGCCTCATGGCGTGGTCCTATTGAAGATATCTCTATCAGACGATAAACTAGGGATTCTTCTGCTGATGTCGGTTACTAGGTTTCTAATTACTCTGGAAAGATGGTTATGCTTCCTATAAATGTATATTGTTTCCTTGTTAGATGTCCTCTAGGGGTAGGATTTGCCTAGTTTGGGGTTTAAGGTAATGCTCAGGAAGTCGACTTTAATTAAATTAGTGGTGATCATTATATTTAGGCCGAACTTTTCGAAGATTTGTATTACATTTTACTTGAACTTATCTGATTGAGATTTGAAGATCATCTTTGTACAGGACCGACCGTGGATTGCGTAATTACTTTAGTGTATCCAGAATAAATAATCTGACGAGATCAGCCACCGTGTTTCATCGTAGCTCTCTGTACATACCTAGAACAGTGAGTCTTTAATCTTTCTGGGGTCGATAACGTAAAGTAATCATCAAGTAATCGATAACATAAAACAATCGATAACATAAAGCAATCAATGGTCGTGTGTTTAAATTAGAAATAAATTTTTCTTCATATTGAATAAAGAATCCGTCCTTACATTTCGTAATGAATTGTGAAAACAAACAGAAATGACAAATGAGAAAGAAACAAAAATGCTCTTTATTACACTTGATCCTCTATCTTTGAAAATATAAACATTTATCTTTATTTTTCATTCGTTTAAATTTACCTTTTTGCTTTTATGACTAATTTCTTTTCTCTTTATTTTCCGATTTATCAAAAGTTTCCAATATAAAATCCAGTGGACCTATATTTTTTAACCTGACATAGGTGATGTTTGGATGCCCGGTGATTAGGACAAAGAACACGGATGAGAGGGGGTATGAAAACACTGTGAAAATTAAGTGGTTTTCACTATTTCTATGGTTTTAACATCATAAATAACCACAGTAGGGTTAAATACGCGAATATATTAGGAGTTCGGGGCGGTGAATTGACAGATCGTCAGATAGAATGCTTTGCGGTTCACTTTGCCTTTCATCTTTTCGAGGTCGATAAAAAAAAATGCCAGTTCAGTATTGGGATCGATTCTTCCTCCATATTTCTTTCTCACTTCCTCTCTATCACTCAACCAATTTCTTCCAGAGAAAGAGAAAAACCTAACAGAGCCCATCCTCTCTCCAGGTTTGGACACAAGCCATTTCTTCCAGAGAATGAGAGAGTGTGTTCAGACCCGGAGGAGGAATTGGCTCAGTTGTGTTTAAAATGCTCTGATGCCCATTCGACTCCACAAGAATTACGGCTTCATACATACATTAGAAGTTTGCTGCCATTATTCTTTGACTGGGCAAGTAAAGGAGACAACAACGAACTTAGTCAATTGAGAATTTTGTGGTTGAGAAATATTCGTCAAGAAGCAATAATTTGTCGCTTTTAGTAAAGAGAGTAATTTGTTTAAGTAGGTAGGTAAGATACTGCTATTGCTGGAGGTATATTTGAATTGTAACCAGATCTAAGATCGGAGTAGAATAAACGTAACTGTACAGGAAAAATTCCAATGTGATTCAGTGGACAAATGGAAAAAGCAAATCTGATAAAACAAGTAACAGACATGTCATTGAAATTGACTGCTTTTCCTTTCCCGGCTTTTCTCTCTCTCTCTCTCTCTCTCTCTCTCTCTCTCTCTCTCTCTCTCTCTCTCTCTCTCTCTCTCTCTCTCTCACACACACACACTAAATATATATATATATATATATATATATATATATATATATTAAAATAACAGATTAAAGTTTAAGCAAAAAATCGCTGCTTTCACCCTTAACGGGATCTTCTGAAATTAAAAAAGTCAATCTGTGAACGCAGAAGTAAATATTTCAAAAAACGTTGCAACCGAAGGAAGACAGGAAGACGATACTTTGGTTCGTGGAAACGTTCCCTGGCAAAGAACGGAAAAAAACGAGGATAATACGTCATAAGTTGGTGAGGTGAAAACAATTACACGCAAAGACAAAACCACCTTTATGGTATAAATGAAGTCGTAGACTAATATTCTATTAGGTGGTTCTCTGGCAATGAACGGAAAAACGAAGATAATACGTTTGCTGAAGGTACGTATACTTTCTCGTACGTATACTTGATTGTATATGTTATGGCGTATATATATTATATATACTGGTACATGTGCTTTTGGTTATGTGTATACGTGAGTTTGTGTCTGTGTGAGTATGCGGGTTCGTACCTATGTAGGGTGTGCGTATATGTGTACTTTGTGTTTTGGTTGATGTACGTCCGCGAACATATGTGTATTTACATGTAGGTATGTGTGTGCGCGCGTTATATACATATTTATGTGTGTATATTTATATATATTATGTATATACGCACACACACACACATATATATATATTTTTTTATATATATTTTTATGTGTATTTGGTGTATACGTTCGTATGTGTGCGGGTACAAGCGTTGCGTGGGTTCTGTAAGTGCGTGCGGGTTTGTTTTTTTTGTTTTTTTTGTACGTGCTTGTAGTTGCATACCCATGGCGAGTGTTTTCGCGTATGCTTGTGTACGTACGTATATGGATGCGTGTATGTATATATTTAATTTCAATTACCTCTGTATTTTATTTATTTACTTTATTCTTAACTCGGAAGCCGAGAATCATTCGGTTTCCTAAATACAATTTTAGTCTACGACTCCAGTTATACCATATACGTGGTTTTGTCTTTGCGTGTATTTGTTCTCCCCACTCCACATAATTGTTTCTACTTTTGGCACAAGGCCAGCAATTATCCCAATGTATTACTGGTACTTTATTTTATCGACCCCGTAAGGATGAAAGGCAAAGTTAACCTCGGTGGGATTTGAACTCAGACCATGAAGGGCCGTAACTCTTTGCTGCAAAGCATGGCGTCCGACCCTCTACCGATACTGCCAATCCACGCTCCACATAATGACATATTATCTTCGTTTTTTCCGTTCATTGCCAGAGAACGTCTCCATGAACCACCTAATAGAATATTAGTCTACGACTTCATTTATACCATAAACGTGGTTTTGTCTTTACGTGTAATTGTTTTCACCGCACCAACTTATGACGTATTATCTTCGTTTTTTTTCGTTCTTTGCCAGGGAACGTTTCCACGAACCAAAGTATCGTCTTCTTGTCTTCCTTCGGTTGCAACGTTTTTTTGAAATATTTACTTCTGCGTTCACAGATTGACTTTTTTAGTTTCAGAAGATCCCGTTAAGGGTGAAAGCAGCGATTCTTTGCTTAAACTTTAATCTGTTATTTTAATAAATATTTGCTCTACGGTTCTATATATCTGATATATATTTATCCTTATCGAGCCCTCTTTGGATTTTAGTCTTCAAATTTATTATTATTACTATTATTATTATTATTATTAATATATATATATATATATATATATATATATATATATATATATATATATATCGCTCCCTCCCTTTTCTGGTTCTGTGTATATCTCTTTTCACAATATTTTGCCATCCTTCTCTTTTTATCGTCCTATAGCTTTCGAAGCTATAATATCGACAATATCTAATGCCACTTGCTCGAAATATTCTTGTAAAAGAGGCGAAACCTTATAAAGAGTAACTAATTAATTTCGTTTCAACTGTATCTGTTTAAATATGTCAGAAGTTTGTCCATTTGGCAGAGCTCAAGTGATGGCGATCAAAACCGAAATGGCTTCCATAAAATTGGCTTGAGCTTTTTCTCCAGTGAAGTGAGTGGAATGGTTGTGAGGGATTAAATTAAAATTAGCAACAATAACCTTCTTGTCATTCATTGCTACCGGCGTTGTACAATATTTACTGATAGTTAGCTGTTGGTTCCTATCTAAACGAAAGAGCAATAAACAAGAGAGAGTGAGGGAAAATCGAATAAGAAGGAAGGAAAGCGTTGAGACGACTCGGAAAAAGAAGGTGACAGGTAAATATATAGACAGTGAAAATGGAAAAAAGAGACGGAAAATGAAAGATAATCAACTAAAAGAAAGAAAGAAATTAAAAGGGAAAAATATTAAAGAAAGTGAAACAGAAAACAAAACAAAAAGGAGAGGGACAGAGTTATATATAGACAATAGATAGATAGGTAGGTAGGCAGACAGATAGGCAGACTGACAGATAGACAGACAGACACTCAGATAGACAGACAGACAGACATATATATAGAGATAGATAGATAGATAGATAGATAGATAGATAGATAGATAGATAGATAGATAAATAGATAGATAGATAGATAGATAGATAGATAGATAGATAGATAGATAAATAGATAGATAAATAGATAGATAGATAGATAGATAGATAGATAGATAGATAGATAGATAGATAGATGGCAAAAGTTTCCGCATGAATGTGTGTGTGTGTCTGTGTTTGTGTGTGTGCGCGTGCTGAGCATATTACTAAGGCGTGGCTTAACCGACGTTTCCTGACAGATTCATGTGGAGGCGCTGTCTTGACTTGTCATTCTCACATTTCAACTGTTTTTCTATTTATTTCCTGTCCGTTCAGAAATGTCGTTGATTTATTTTGTATTTATTTATTTATTTATTTATTTATTTATTTATTTATTTATTTATTTAATTTTTTTATTGATAGTTTTTTTTTCCATATAAATTTCTATTCAGTTTTCAAAAAAGAAAAAGAATCAAAAGAAAAAAGTAATTAAAATTAAATTCAATAAACAAACACACACACACTGGAGAGATAGAGAGATAGAGAGAGGGGGGAGTGAGAGAGAGATAGAGAGAGCGAGAGAGATAGAGAGGGGGGGGAGAGAGAGAGAGAGAGAGAGAGAGAGAGAGAGGGGGGAGAGAGAGAGAGAGAGATGAGAAAGAATAGAGGAAAACTGAAAAGGACCAAAGTTAAATAAAGGAACTGTATTAATTCAAATAAATGAATGGCCTACTGACGTAACGAGGCTAGATACATGAAGTGTTGAGGTTTCTACTTTATGATTACTATATTTACTGGTAGTGGTTGACAGGCAGCACAGCTACTCACCCACATGATTCCGGTTTCGATCCCACCGCGTCACAACTTGGGGGCAATTTTTTTTTGGGGGGGGGTTCCCTACTATAGCCACGGGTTGACTGATAACTCGTCGGTGCAATTTGGTACACTGTGCAGAAAGGGCGGTGGATTTGGCAGTATCGGTAGAGCGTCAGACACCATGCTTTGCAGTATCGAGTTATGGCCTTTTACGTTCCGAGTTCAAATCCCGCTGAGGTTAACTTTGCCTTTCATTTTTACGGGGTCGATAAAATAAAGCACCAGTAATGCGCTGGGGTAATTGCTGGCTTTGAGCCAAAAGTAGAAACAATTATATATAGATAGATAGATATGTATATATATATATATATGTGTGTGTGTGTGTGTGTGTGTGTGTGTTTAAACTCAACCAAAGCACTACCAAGACCAGTGACCTACTTTTTTAACACCCTACAAATGTTACTACACCATCACAAAGGCTTGCTGAACACAGAAACCGAAACCGCTTACGCCGTAGTTGGGATTTCACATATCTCTCTCTCTCTCTCTCTCTCTATATATATATATATATATATGTATATATATATATATATGTGTGTGTGTGTGTGTGTGTGTGTACATATATATATATATACATATTTATACCGTCTAAGTCCATCTCAACGGCCGAGGACCATGGAGTTCTTTGTCCTTCGTTTGTATTTTTTTTTTTAAATAATTAATATATATATATATGTGTGTGTGTGTGTATGTGTGTGTGTGTGTGTGTGTGTGTGTGTGTGTGTGTGTGTGTGTGTGTGTGTGTGTGTGTGTGTGTGTGTGTGTGTGTGTGTGTGTGTGTGTGTGTGTGTGACAGCAGCAATAGCGTTGAACGTATTTAATTTTTGGTGTCCAGCATTGGTATGCCATAAATATATAACAAGATTACCGGATATAAGAACAATCATACAAACTGGGAAATTTGCATTTTGATAAATTAATGTTTGAATTACTGACACGTGGAAGTGATTAAAGACAAGAATGACATTTTAGTAATTCATTCCTATGATATAATTAAATAAACAATGTAAAGTATAAGTACATATTGAGCAGTATCTAAGAAAAACAAAACACACTATTAAAGGGAACAGAAAAGGAAGAAAAAAAGAAAATGGAAATGGAAAGGAGAAAAAGAAAAGGAAAGAAAGATCAAGCATCGAAAGAAAGGGAAAGGGATAGAAAGAGTCACTACATCCCAGTCGGAGCAGTGCCACAGCCGCGCTCCGCGGACAAAACAGCAAAAGCGTTATCGCAGAGAATGACCAGAGACACCAGCTGAAACAACCAGAATTTTGACATCTTAGCACGACATCAGCTATACCCACTGGACCATCCTTATTTCCCCTCCCTCCCATTTATTGACCATTATCTTTTGTTTGGCACAAAACTTTCTATGACAAACCATCCTTTTCTGACTCCTATATTATATGGCCCTCAAACACGAACTGGCGCGAAATTTGATGTACTTATTCACGTGACAGTCATCAACCAACCAAATTACATTTATAGAAAAACAACAATTTGAGTCACATTTTTTAAAGGCAAATACAATAAGAACTTTGGAACACGAAGTGGCGCGAAATTTATTGCACTTATTCACGTGACAGTCATCAACCAACTAAATTACTTAAAATTACCAAGCAATTAAATTACCCAGCAATTCGAGCCACTTTTTACACATAAAACAGAAAGAACTTTCGAACATGAGCCAGATGCGAGACAAACCACAAACCCTTCATCGCGATTTTACTTTTGAAAAACATTAGAATTGTGAAACCGGTAAAGGAAATAAATGAATATTCTTAAAAAGATTTCAGTTGCATTTTCGATTTCTTTTCCTTATACTTTCACCCGTGTTATAAAAAAAATCTAATTTTCTTATATATATATATATATATATATATATATATATATATATATATATATATATATATATATATATATATAGATAGATAGATACACACACACACACACACACACACACACACACACACACACAAATATATATATATAATGTAATATAATATATTATTATACATATATATATATTCAGAAACTTAGACACACAGAGACACTTGCACCATTTTCGCACACACGTAACTACACATTTCACACGAACCCCCATCACCTACAGATATACACGCGTCCCCCTCTCTTAACCACACAAACACACACACACACACACACACACATGTGCACATCTGCACATACACCCACGCTCCGCCCCACACCGCCTCCGGATTTGACACGATCTCATCTCACCTCACCCGACGACCCTTTCCATCCACACACACACCTACACCCATACAGGGACTATACTCGCACAGACATACACACCACTCCAAACCAGAATGATTTTTCAAAACACACAATCACATACACTCTCTTCCTCCCAGACTCTCACACTTATATGCACGCATACACACACATATACACCTTACCTTCCGCCATCCTCACTCGGACTCCATTTTTCTTGCTCCTCTCACCCTCTATCTCCACCCACCCATTACAGACCACCAAACTCTTGCCTTCCCGGACCCATACACCCCTCTGATTTTTTAATACTCTGTTTTTTTTTTTTAATTCATTCATTTAAATTATATTCAGATTAATTCTATTTTGATTTCACATTTTATATTTATCATTTCTATTTTTCCCGTCTTTTCATGTTTTTCCCGCTAACTCCCCCCTCACTCCCTCGCGGAATTCCTTCCCCACTCTCCTGATGAAGGACTTTTGTCCGAAACGTCGTTAACAACCCCCCTCCTTCTCACCAAGCGTGAAGCTAATAACACTATGTACCATTGACTCTTGCGTTTGTTGGTTTGTCATATTGAACTATACATACATACATACATACATATATATATATATATATATATATATATATATATATAACAAAGGAAATGTGGTAAGGAACCAGGTGGACCATAACGCACCAAAGTACTCAATACTTAGGGTAGTAGAGTGGGTATATATATATATATATACATATATATACATATATATATATATATATATATATATATATATATATATATATATATATATACATATGTATCTGTGTGTGTGTGTGTGTGTGTAGACTATGCACTGAGCCAATCCCACTCTCTGGGCGACAGTAGCTATAACCCTAAAAGAAGAAAAGATCAACATCATCGGTAACTACTGAGCCGTAGGTTTTATATCGGAGTTATCCCAGTTTCCTGAATTGCCTTCTCCTAGAAGAATGCCCAGACAAAGGCTAGGAGTCCTTCACTCCCAGTGGTTTAACCGCACGATCGGGTATCCAGCCCGACTATTTCTATCCCCCCGCGCATATACATACACATGTATACATATACATATGTACATGCGTATATACATATTTACACATTTTTGGATGACCGTTGACTCTTACTGATATATACATATACTGTATATATATATATATATATATATATATATATACACATGTATATACACATGTACATATGTACATATACACATGTACATATACAAATATATACACATGTATATATACACATGTACATATATATATATATATATATATATATATTAGAAAGTGAGGTTTTTTTTTACAAAATGAAAAATAACCGAGGTGTCCTACACGAGTGAAAGTATAAAGAAAAAGAGATGAAATCGAAAATGCAACTGAAGTCTTATTTTTTTTTTTTTTTTTTAAATATATATATTTATTTGGTTCCTTTACCGGTTTCGCAGTTCTTCTGCTTTTCAAAAGGTGAGTTGAGATGGAGGGTCTGTGGTTTTTCT